>JANHFO010001767.1:121546-136553 GCA_032468095.1 Pareas carinatus
TTTTCATTATCTATTTTTTAGCTGATTTTAACTATGTTTTCTATTTGTGTGATGTTCTGTTTATGTTATTGTATGTTATTGTATGTTGTATGTTTGTGTGATGTTCTGTTTATGTTATTGTATGTTATTGTATGTTGTTTTTACATGGCTGTACACCGCCCTGGGTCCCTTCGGGGAGAAGAGCGATATAGAAGTCCTAACAAATAAAAATAAATAAATAAATGGTCTTCTAAAGACAGCCATGTGTCCAGGAGGACGCCCAAGATTAGTTGCTAAGTCACTTTTTTCAGTGCCATTGTAATCTCAAATGAGGGCTAAATGGATGATTATAAGTTGAGAACTACCAATATTTTAAACATAGCAGAACTGCATTTCAGGAGTGGATGGAACAGACATTTCTGCATGAAAAGATGTGAAATTCATTATTTTTTTTAAAATAGAAGTACTCAATAAAATACACTTTACTTTCTACCGACTAAGCTGTTTTAATGTCACTGTATGGCTTAGCAGTATTGACCTAATCTGCTGAGTGTTAAATTCTGTGGGATCGTTTTTTTTCCCTTTTAAAAAAACCTTTCCCATTTATCTCTGTGTCATTGGCTTTAAACAGTATCTTCTTTGCATTAACTGATTAGTCATTTCAGGAGATTTCCATTAGAAAACGACCCTACCCTCTGAAGGTGAATTTTCTACATTAGTTGCATCTCAGCATTCAGCCAAAATCCATTCAGAAAGCAAAACTCACAGGTTGGTTTTATTTTATTTCTGTTACAAGCTCTTCTCTGCACATAAATAGGAATGGCTTTTCAAAGGGGCAGCAATCAGTTTATGCTTAATAAAAGGCATTTGATGTTAAGAAATCAAGAGTAAAACTAAAAAGAAAGGAGGATGGGAGTTTTATCCATATTTATTTATTTATTTATTTGATTTAGATAGTTGCTTAGCTGATGTCTGACTCAGGATATTGTACAAAGATAAAAGCAATGCATAACAACAAAAAAGGAGATCAGATCATACACAAAGAAGTCAACAGACAGCCATATTGTGAAGGAAAGCCATGATAGCAATACCACCAATCCTAGTGTCTTAGAGTTAAGCCAGGTCTTAAAAACCTTCTGAAAATTCAACTGGATTGGAAACAGTTGGATGCTTGGAGGGTGTGAGAAGTATTCTTCAATAGAAGAACTAGTCTAATGTAGTGGTTAAACCAGGAGATCATGAGTTCTAGTCCAGTCTTCAACATGAAAGCCAGCTGGGTGACTTTGGGTCTGTCACTCTCTCTCAGTCCAACTCACCTCACAGGATTGTTGTTATGGGGACAATAGGAGAAGGAAGTAGTGTTATATATGTTCACTGCCTTAGGTTACCTATAAAGCAATATAGCGTCAAAATCAAACAAACAAATGGCAGATGCAAGGACAGAGAAGGCCTGATCTTGGGACCTGCCAGATGACACTGCTTAAGGGACAGGATCTAGTCCAAGATTAAGCCTTACTGAATGGGCAGAATTAACCAGGAATAGGAAGAGAAAGAGTACCACAAATCACCAAATCCTCTACCGCAAAAAGATTTATATGTCACAATCAGCGCCATGAATATCACCTGGAGGTATACTAATAACCATTGTAGGAGGAGTGGAGATAGAACTTATGCATACTGAAACACACCCACAACTGTTTGCAATCCCACATTCTGGACCAGTTGTGGTTTCTGTGTGATCTTCATGGGTAGCATTTGTAGAGCACACTGCAGATAAAAGGAGTCTAAGACATGAGAGAATGTGTATAAAGTTCCAAGTCCCAGGAAGAGAAGCAACTGGCACCAAATACATTGGTGCAAAGGACCTTCAATCCACAGCCACTTCAAGCATAAGCTGAGTGTGTACAGTCCACTTAGTCCAGCAGAGCTCTAAACTTCTGCTTTATCTCATGAAGCTCCTTCAAAAATCATTTCTACATAAGATCCACATGCAAAGAGAAGTTGCACAATCACAATGCAATCTAGGCTGTTTTCCCACTCAAAATGACTAAGACCTCAGCTGAACCTCACATCAGATACTTAGAAACTTTCTTAAACTCCCTCTGAAATTCAGTAGAAATTATCAGATATCTGGAATCCATCTATTAAATGAGTTCCTTTTCCTCTGCAATGGGAAAGTGGGTAGTGTAGAGAACCAAAGAATAAAAAAAGGTGATCAGCCCAGGATAAGGTATAAGTAATATCTACCAATTCTAGATCACATTGCCATTGCCCCAAGAAGGAAATCTAATGCATGACCTCCATGGAATGTTGAACCCTTGATGATTTGGAACAGACCCATGTAACCAAAGTAGCAATGGACGTTTGAATTGCTTGGAACCTGATGGGCAAGTTGAAATCCTCTGTAAGGATGAGTTTGGGGAAATGTTGCTGCCCACCCAGCTATAGCATCAAGCATCTCAGGCAGAAGCCGGAACAATAATTCCTTCTGTTCCTTAGAGGCCAATGTCACAGACAAGATATCATTATCCATGGAGAAGCCTCTAGGAAAGTTGTAAGAGTCACCTGAATGACAGTTGTGCAAGAACAAGTTTAGGAATAGGGAAGGAATAAATGAGCTCTTAAGAGGAAACCTTGACAAAATATTATCTTGCTTTGAGAAACAGGAAAGTAACTCAAAATAGTGTTATCTTGATATTGGATTAGAAACCTTAGACAGGGCAGAAATAAACCTGGACAGACTTTCAAGTTTTTGTTATTCTTCAATAAACATTATACTGAGAATCCCTGCTGAGCCATTTTTTTTAAAAAAATGGCCTTCCTCAGAAGGATCTAGGACAACTCGTCACAGCCAACTCATCACAGCCAACTTGTAGCAGCAAACTCGCCACAAGACAATGCGAGACAATTTAACATTATATTAATTGTTTCTTTCAGGTACTTTTATTATTGGTGGTCACATTTTCATCACAATTATTGTAACTCTTTTACTTCTGGACTTGCGTTCTTTCTTTTGTTTTTTTTGTTAGTGTCCATGGCTCTGTCAAAACTAATTTTGTGTTTATTGAATTGTCTCACAGTGAGTTAACCATGGTGAGTTGTTCCATTCCATCCTTAAAGGATTGAGATACTAGCTACACCACTGCTCTGAACTTTAAGTCATAACTTGAAATTCATCTGAGCACATTTCCAAAAGTGGAAGCACCCTCTCCATGTATCTCCAGGTCTCAGTTATGTACACCAGATCAATCATATCACCCACAGTAAGATTAAGGAGGAGGGGTGTCTTATTACAATCCAATCTGTCATTAAATAGCAAAAGCCACAATGAATGTTCTCAGCTTCTCCTAAAACAAAACAATGAATTAGAGACTTTGCAGATCATCCGTGATGTTGCTGTCTATTTCATTATTTTCTCCCATTGTACTCTGCAGTGGAGTCTACTTGAAATACAAGCAGACATTCAGATTTTATAACCTTTTATTATGCTGCTGAAACAACATCTCCCAGCATTTATGATCATTAGCCATTTTGACTAGGAAACTGAGATTCACCAACATCTCAGATGCCACAAATTCCTCATTATGATCTCATTAGGCTATACAGAATCATAAGGCTGAAGTAGGTGTTGAAGACCATCAAATATTTCTGCTTTCTCAGTTAGAAAATCTAGCTATAGAAGATCTTCAACCATTGATGCTGCTTTATAATTTTAGATCTTAAATGCTTTTACAGAGGCCCATGAGAGGCCATACATATTAATTCAACCAGGAAGCATAGCATTTAAATTTCTCTATTCTCCACATCCCCAAGCAATCAATCTAGGTTTGACCACTGCTTTTCCATAAACAGAAGTCCACTTACTGGTCTGAATTGGTTCCATGGCTAAACAATAGCATTCACATAGAATACCATCACTGGCTGGTTAGAAAATGTATTGAGCAATAAGCCTTGATTTGTAAGCCACAATATCAGAATTTGTGCAATACATTAAATCATATTATGTAATAATGTCATAGGAAACCTGTTGGATCCGAAGATCGGTGGTTCATAAGAACGAGGCAGAGGCAGGTTAAGCTGAACACCTTTATTAGTTACAGTTGGTTCCACTTACAAAAGACCACGCATTCAGGCAGACTGCCCCTTATGAAGGGATTCAAGGGGGCAGCCTGCCAATCGGTGACTGTCAGTAGGAAGGGGTGTTGGGTCCACTCAGATGGCGCTTCACCTATTCTACATACGTAATCATGCAGGTAGGTGGGCGTTTAAAAGCTCGACTGGACTTGTGGGGTTCAGTCAAAGGGACTGCAGCTGAAAGAGAGGACGTGTCTGTGATAGGCTCCATAGCTCCCATTGGGTGCTTTTGGAAGCCTCCAGGTATAGCCTCAGCCTCAGCCGAAGATGGGTTCTAGCTGTCAGAGTGGAGTCTTCCTGCTTCTCTGGGTAGGTCCTGCACGTACTCCTTGCCTTCAGTCCCTGAAGGAAGAGGAAGGTTGTTGTTATTTGAGTCAGGGGTAGCACTGGGGGTGTGGTTGGTGTTGTTTTGGAGGTGGCCTCTTAATTGATCTATGTGCCGCCTCCATGAGCAACTATCTTGTAGACTCACTATGTAGGATTTGGGTCCAGTTATTTTGATGAACTCCCCCTCCACCCATAGGGGGCTGGGGTTGAGGTTCTTGGAGAACACTTTGTCCCCTATTTTAAACACTCTTGTCCTACTGAGTTTTTCCCTTTCCCTCTCTGGGGCGTAGCATGGGTTAAGGCAGTCTAGGAGAGAACTTAGCTTGCAGCCCATTAGGAGTTCTGCTGGGCTTCTGCTGGTGGCTGCACCTGATATGATGTGCTGCCAAACCAAGTATTAATCCACCCTCTCCTGCCAGTCCCCAGACCCCAGTTTTTTAAGGACTTCCTTTGTGGAACAGATCATGCATTCTGCTTGACCATTCACACTGGGGTTTCCTGGGGCCATGAGCACATGTCAGATTCCTAGGGTAGCTAGGAAGCCCTTGAATGGGGCCTCGGCCATTATCAGAGACTAGGGTGTGGGGAAGGCAGTGGATGATGAGCAAAGTGCAAAGGACTTGTCTTATGGCCTGTGTTGTGGAATGCATGGTGATGATTTCCATCCATTTGGAGTATGTGTCCACGGTCACCATAAAGTCGTGTTCCTGGAATGGGTCCATGAGGTCGATGTGAATTCTTGATCATGGTTCCCTGGGTTTTTCCCATTTTTTTCAGTGGGGTGGGGGATGACTATTGGCAGCTTTGGCAGTTCCCTACCCACTCTTGTGTGTCTTGGTCCATGCCCGGCCAGTAGAAATAGGTACAGGCCAGCCCCATTCATCCAGACTATTCCAGGATAGCGCTTGTGAACTAGTAATAGCACCCTTTTGTCCACCCATTTGCTCCAGCCTGGTGGGGGTGACAACCCATTCCTCCTACAGTAGGCACCCCACATGGGATGCTAGCTCTGCCCTTCTGGACTCAAGCGGTTGGATCCCTTCTCCCTTCATGTTCCCTAGCTACCCTCCCTGAACCCATGATAATATTTCTCACAATGCTGAATTGGCAGCTGTTTGCTTGGTCACCTCAATTGATGTGACCAGGTCGATGTTATTACAAGAGAATGGATTCTTCAGCCACATATGTTGGGCAGAGGGCAGTGGCTGAGGGCATTGGCGTGGCCCAGTTTAGCTCCAGGTCTGTGAGTCAGGGTATAACTGGGTGCAGCCAGGAAGATAGTCCACCTAGTTAGTCGGGGGAATAGGGCTTAGGGGGTTGGGCTGTCACCGGCAATCAACCCCAATAGGGACTTGTGATCCGTGACCAATTCGAAATGTCTGCTGAATAGGTATTCATAGAATTGTTTTATTTCTGTGATTAGGGCGAGTGCTTCCCAGTCTAATTGGCTGTAGCTTCTCTCAGCCTTGGATAATGTGCAGGAATGGAATGCTATGGGTGTTTCCTGGGCGTTTGGGAGTCTGTGGCTGAGGGGGAGGCATTGCACACTAGCATTACTGGGACGGTGTTGTTGAACATGATGAGGAATGTGTCCTCAGACAGGAGTTTCTTGGCTTCCCTGAATGCTTTGTCCTCCCTTTTTCCCCATTCCCATGTTTTTCCCCAATAATCTGTGCAGGGGGTCCACTATTATTGCTTTCCCTTTTAAGAAGCTGTTATAGAAGTTTAGTAACCCCAGGAATGCCTGGAGTTCTTGTTTTGTCTTTGGTGTTGGGGCGTCTCTAATTGCTTTCACATTATTGGTGATTGGGTGAATGCCCTGTCTGTCTATTTGGTATTCAAGGGAGTCTACTTCTGGGACATTGATTTTGCATTTCTCCTTTTTTAAGTGGAGTCCAGCTTTCCAGAATGCTGTTAAGATGGCTCTAAGGTGTTTTTGCAGTTGAGTCTTGTGCTCGGCCATGGCGATCACGTTGTCAAAGTATGGGACAAACCCAGGTATTTGGCACCAGATAGGCGCTTTGCTGTAGAGCCTTGTTGAGCATGAACTTATGATCCATGCAGATATGTATTGAGCCGTCACTCTTGAATGGGGTCATTATAGGGGTTTCCCACCTTGCATGGTCTATTGGCTCTAGGATTCCCTGTGCAATAAGTTTATCTAATTTTGCGTCTACGCATGGCTTGAGTGAAAATGGGACTCACCATGGTTTAACCTGATGGCGCTGATGGTGGGGTCTAGGCTAAAGGAGATAGGGATTTTCCAGTGTGGTGGATCTTGTTGTCATTGTTACTTACAGAGTCCAATTCACTGTGGTGGCTCCTGTGCACCTCTATTGGTTTGCTTGGGGGGTCCACTTCCAGAATTTTTGCTTGCTGGATGGCCATCATATTGGATGTTTCAGCCATGTGGGCTTCCTCAATGGTGACCAGTAGGGCTATTTTCCTGTTCACCATTAGCCTTTTTTGGAGGACCTTGCCCTTCAAGCCCCAGATGAACTGGTCCAACCGGATCTCATTGAGATCTGGATATTCATAGTGGACCCCGATTTCCCTCAGGGCGTACGCCAACTGATTTGCATTTTTGGTTTCTCAGAGTTCCTTGAGGTTCTTCCACGGTATTGTGTATGATGGATCGGGTGCCACAATTGTGCATGCTGCATTGAATACCGCCAGACCACTTTGGTTTAAGAAGAGCATCCTCTTTCTCATGTCTGGGAGATCGGCTAAGTTTTTCGATCTGATGAAGCATTCAAACCTTTCCATACAGGCCTCCCATGTTTACATTTCTGGATTGAATGGTATCAGGTTGGTGATAGTGGTGACCATGGTTCCTGTGATTTTAACTTGGAACTTTGAATTTGGCACTTTCTGGTCGATTTTGTGCGGCTTCATTTGGTCGTGCCTGGCTCAATTCGTGAGGGTTGCTGTTGCTTCTGCCTTTTGTGATCGACTGTGCGGTTTGCTTAGTCGTGCCTAGTTGCTTGATGTTCAATCTTTGTGACAGGATGAAATGGCTTTTGTGACATAATGTCCACAATTAAAACATGATGACATGATGAATGTTACGTATTTTATGACTATGAATGTATCTTATGCTTAAATATACAATCGATTATGCATATATATTCAAATTGTCAGTGAATGTATCTTGATTGTATCCTTGTTTTGTATATATGTAGGTATTGAGCATGCTCACTGAAGACAAATTCCTTGTGTGTCCTGACACACATGGCAAAATAAATTCTGATTCTGGTTATTTGTTCTAGAAATTTCACCTCAGCTGACTAATCCTGATCTTTGAAAAATTCCCATCCTGCCCAATCTCAGATGGGTTTGGGTGTCTTTTTCCTTTGTTTTGTTTGTTCTTTCCCCTCATTTTCAAACTTAGAAGCTTGCTAAATGCCCCAGGGGCAGCAAAGACTAGCACATGGCACACAGCAGAATATGAGTAATGATGGTACTAAAGACAAAGCCTGATGGGTATTGGGAATGAACCCCTTCTGACTGAGGGTAGTGGATTCAGGGTGATGCAATTACTTTTTTAATTACTCTCCCCACTAATAGCAAATATCCTAATGAGATCCAAACCATTACACTCTCCTTTCATCTGTTCCTGCATAATTTGTTTATCAGAGGGCTGCTTGCTATCAGTAGACAAATCTTAAGTGCTGTGTAATAATTACAAAATTGAATAAAATGAGACATGAAGCATTGTCAGTCAGAATTCTTTATGGCTTGAGATCGGGCTGTCAATTTAACCTAGCACCAAGGAGACCACTGTGCTGAACTACCAGTCTGGGATTTCACTTTGCTTCGACCTTTTGGTCTCAGAGCTGCGTCAGCCAGTTGAACCATAAGAACTGGAAATAAACCTCAACATCATCATCATTATCAACACCAACAACTGAGAAAAAGCGGTTATTGTTGCCATTTGCTTAGGGACCAAAAAAATCTGAGCAGAAGCCCACAAAGTCCCAGATGCAAGCATCAAATCATTCAGCATCCCAAAACTCTATAATGGTTGCTTTCACAGAGATAGAAATGACACAAAGCCTCTTTGGTAGAGTCACTCAGATTCCAAATCAAATCCAGGTTCCTTAATTCATTGGTAGATACAGGCCGTCCTCAAGTTACAACCGCAATTGAGCCTAAAATTTTGTTGTTTAACAAGACAAGTTTCAGAATCCAATCTGAGTAAGTCACCAGGATAAGAAATTTAGCCTTCCAAGCTTTCGGATTCATGCTAGAGCCCCCCCCCCCACCTTCAGGGAGCTTCTCTCTTTATGTGTGCACTGAGCTGTTCTGTGCATAGTGTTTATGTGATGCCTGGTTGTGTGTGGCTTTTAGTTGTAAATTGGAATGCTGATGGCTGACTATTTCCCCGGCTTCAATTATTTCCCTGGCTACGTTTGACCCTGCTTGGAGACAAAGTTCTAGTCTCCTCTTCTAACCACTCGCTCCTGTTCTTGCAGTCTGATTGATTGCTTCTTCCCCATCTAACCTAGATAGACACAGGGACAATCCATGCAAGGAATCCACTAAGTTACATTAGAAGTTTCTCCCAACTCCAAGAGATCTTTGTAATGCATGATTTGTCCTGGTTTGGTAGTCTCTGGTAGACCCAAACTCATTGGCAGTCTCACATTGCAACAAGAACACACATTCAATTTCACAGCTACCAAGATTATTGGCTGAGCAAGGACAAAAATAGCCAGGCAAATGGTTGAAGTCTGGGAAATGGGCCACTTGGGTGCTGATTTACCCACAGCTTACCAGATACTTAGGAACCTAGGGTGCAGCAGCACAATGAAACAATAACCAATGACTTAATAGCTGGATATCAACACTTCAATTAACAACTAAAAGCCACACACAACCAGGCACCACATAAATTCTATGCACAGGAGAGCACACTGCACACACACAAAAGATCCCTGAGAACAGCCTCCAGAATTAATTCAAAAGCTTGGAAGACTAAATCTCTGGTCCCAGTGACCGATTCAGATTGGATCCTACAACATCACCCAGGGACGCATATATTTGCCTTCATTCAAGGCAGGGTTTTGTCCCATTTTACAACTCTTTTTGCCACAGTTGTTAAGTGAATCACTGCAGTTGTTAAGCTACTCATGTATTCATTGAGCAAATCTGGCTTCCCCCATTGACTTTGCTTGTTGGGAATCAGCTGGGCAGGTTACAAAGGAATCTAAGACTGGACACTGCAACCATCCTAAATACATGCCAGTTGTCATGGGCCTGAATTTTGTTCATGTCACCATGAGGATGTCGCAATGGTCATAAGTTTGAAAAACGATCATAAGATACATTCATAATCATAAAGTACATTCATCTTATCGTGTACATATAAGCTGCAGTTGACAAACTACGATCTTAATTACAAATACAATCACAATCATAAATCATATCGCCAAACACATTTCATAATGTCACAAAACACCTTCCTCATGCCATACGATACATTTTTGTGATATGGTACATTTTTGTGATAGGTATAGAACAGTTGTAGGTTACTAACAAGTCAAGTGAATGAAAGACACTTGCAGATACAGAACTTTTATTACACACATTCAAAAACTACAACATTACATTGATTTTTGACATAATCAACATTCAGATTGAGGCACTTGTCATAACATCTTACAAGATTTGAAATTCTTTCTACAAAAAAAAAAAATCTCCCAGCTGGGAATGAAGTCAAAAGATCTTGGATACATCAGTTCACAATGAATCGCAGCTGCTGAAAGTCAATATATCTGGCAGGAATTTCTATGGCAGCATTCATTTTCAACTAATCTAGCAGGTGAGTCAATTGCAACACAACCTTTTCCTTCCAGTCCTCACTGCTTTCTGAACTACTGCAAATGGCGCCATAGGATATGCATCACTATCCCTGTCTATTTCATGCACGTGTACAAATGAAAGTTTTTTTTCCCCAATCTGCTGTCATATATAAGGTTCTTTCAGAAAATCAAAATGGTGAGTGCAGAACTCACCTTGAGGACCATCTCACAAACACAGTGGTGTACAATAAAAAATAAATAATCAAAAACAAACTTTAAGAAAGCATACATAATCCAAGCTCATTCATTCTATGATTTATTATCTCTGAAGAGTAAACTTAATTTTTCACATTTATCCATTTCTCAGAAAATTGCTGAAGAACAAAAATTTGATCTGCACAGTTCCTGAGGGAGAAAGCTGCTCCATACTTCCCAAATTTTGTTCATTGGCATTTTTCTTGTACCCTTTGTTCCAAATTTTGCCAGTACCTTCTAAGATAGGAGTCGCCAACCTTTTGGACCTCAGGGACCACTAAATTCATAATTTTAAATTCTGCAGACCACTAATATGAATTTTTAAAAAGCTACATACAATTTGTAAAATAATGATCAGAGAATTTCCATTTTATTAATATAAAAGGCACCTATTTATTATAACAAAATTTTAAAAAGCTTATTTAATTATAACAAGATCATAAATGCTTATTTAATCATAACAAAATCTTTAAATGTTGTTTAATTGTTGCAAATTTATTAAAGTTAAATTATTCTAAAATAACTGAAGCTTATTTATTTATTACACATTTTAGTGTGATATTTGTTCTTGCTAGAGAGACAGACAGACAGACAGACAGACAGAGACAGAGAATGAGAAAAAGAGAGAATGAGAGAGAGAGACACACACACATACACATACACACACATACACACAGAGAGAGAGAGAATGAGAGAGAATGAGAGAGACAGAGACAGATACACACAGAGAGAGGGAATGAGAAAAAGAGAGAATTAGAGAAAAACAGAAACACGGACTGAAACACATAGTCACAATAATGAGGTATGATGCTGAAGAGCTCTGAACAACTGAACTTTATTAATTGCTGTAAAATACTCAACTAAACTACCAGCAGCTGCAAAACTCTGCTGCTCTCTTTTTAACTTGGGGTTTCAAGTGCGCCTCAACCAATCAGGGTAAGCTGTTCTTTTTCTATTACAGCCCAACCCATGCAGACCAGAGAGAGTTTCGATCCTGCCGGCTCCAGGAAGTCTTGTGAGTTGAGATTTTAACACACACACACACAGAGACAGAGACAGAGACAGAGACAGAGACAGAGAGAGAGAGAGAGAGGGAGAGAGAGAGAGACAGAGAGAGACAGAGAGAGACAGAGACAGAGACAGAGACAGAGACAGAGACAGAGACAGAGACAGAGACAGACACACACCCAGAGAGAGAATGAGAAAAAGAGAGAATGAGAGAGAAACAGACACATAGACAGAGAGAACGAGACCTGCATACACACAGAGAGACAGAGAGACAGACAGACAGACAGAGAGACAGACAGACACACGCACACACACACAGAATTACTGCTATTCGCTTGTGTGCTGCTGATGCCACTGATGCTCCGCCCATTGCCACAAAGCCACGGAGGTAAAGAACCACTATCGCTGCTTATGCCTACACTTAATATAGTACAGGTGGGACAGGGGTAGGGACAGGGACAGGGACAGGGGTATCTTATTGGATGTGTCTGGTCCGTGGACCACTCAATTTTTCCAACGGGCCACCAGTGGACCACAGACTGACAACCTCTGTTCTAAGACACATTTAAAACTAATTTCTGTATCGGTGTGCTGTAAGGAGAGGAGATGTAGCAAAGTAAAGAAAGAAGATTTCTGTATCCTGTTCCTTCAATTTCAGAATTTAAAATACAGTGTTACTGCTTTTCACCCTCTCTGCAAATTTTCTAACAATAATTTCTCTCACCCAGATGGTGTTAAATGATTAAGGGACATTGCTGTAGAGCAGTCTTCTCTATATTTCTACTACTTCCTACAATCATGGTAATGATGCTAAGTAGGACATTTTAGAAGTTGCTTAAAATTCAGTGAATTATGATTTCTCAAAGAACCCATCACTTGCCTTTTTCAGTTCTAGATATTTCTCAGCAGGATCAAGCACAAATTATGTTTCTCCTTTCATTCATGTTTGCACAGCTTGGGGAATTGATTTTTCATGTTTTCCATCTGAAAACTGAGCTAAAGTGAATATATTAAAGTTTACAAATATCTGTAAAACTATGCAGGCACCATTTATGCTAATGCCATAGAGTTAATTCCTAATGTAAATTGCTCAGCTATAAATGTGGAATTGCTACTTAAGGAGAAATGACAGTGGGACATATTGAAGGTCTACTGTCATTCTAGAACAGAACAGAACAGAACAGAACAGAATGCATTCGCTAAGTGTGTCTGGACACCCAAGAAAATTGTCTCTGGTGTACATGCTCTATATGTACATGCTCTATATGTATGTAAATACAGGCTATAATCGACAAACTGTGATTACAATCATAAGGCTATAATTGACAAACTGTGATTACAATCAGATACATTCAGTATAGATACATTCAGTATAGACCCTTTTGGAAAATACTAATTAAAGCAAAGGGTCATATGTTGAAATTTCAGAAACAATGTAATATTTGTTTGCTAATTTACTTGTATAAGTTATGTAGAGTTATATAACTCACATATAAGTGACAGAGGATGACTTACAAATCTTTTTAAAAATGCACCATATAATAAAAACACATTAAAAAAACCCTACATCACCCCTCATGTCAGTGACAACACAATTAAATCAGCTACTTGATCAACTCTGTTTCTATTTGCAGTCCCCAGCCCTGCTGACAAAATTATGTTTCCTTCCTTAAAAGCAGGAAATCTAGCTGTTTCCAACATAAATGAGGACATTACAACTGCCCAGAAGGGAATAGTGCTATATGTGGGAAAGATCTCAGTATGATCTTAGTATGATGCAGAAATTTTAGAGAAATGAGCATGGAAAGGTGTATCATGATTTCTTTCTTATACAGTGGCCCATCTTGTATATCTGACTAGATATACCAACATTCCTTCACCAAGTACATTGAATTTTTCAGACTGACACAAGCTGGTAAGTTCTGGGTATTGTAGGGTTGGGACTTTATGGCTTTATTCCTGAAAGATCAGCAAAATGTATTGCAGGGGGAAGATTTTTTTCAAGTTTGCAGGATCTATTTTGCTTGTTTATTTAAAACCAAAATACAAAATTTGGGTCTCAGAATATACAGAATTATTTATTTAATTCATATATCACTGGTATCCCAACCCAGGGAAGTTAATGAATTTGAAACCCTGATTCTGTGTCCCACAATGAAATAGTGCTCACAGTCTTTTTATATAAAGTCTATGGCTGAATAGTAAAACTGTGCCTGAAGTGTTCTTCAGAAAATCCTTCAGAGTCCGTATGCAGCAGCACAAAAACTCTGAAATGGCCACCTTTTTTTATATATCGGTTCAAGGCCGTCTTTTGTAATCTCATCCAAAACATTGCACAGCTCTATTAGGTAGCATAAGTTTTTATTAGCTTAGAAATATAATTTAGGACAGCAGAGACTCTTTTTCATGCTGCAGTTAGTAGATACTATTAATCTATTGCTAGTTCACTATAATTTTCCAGAAGGTCAAACTGTAGAGTTGGATTTACCATCTGCTACCAGAGGTTTAACAACTAAAGCACTTTGCAAAGACAGTAAGGATTAAGGCCTCAACTCATCCTTAACTCTTGCAGGATCTCTTCTCTTACTTTACCTCACAGGGATATTCCGAAGATTCAGTTGGACTTTTGCACTAATTTCCTTAAGGGTGGCTCAGTTCTAGTTTCTTGTGTATACCTTTCTGTAAGAAACACAGAAAGCAGAGCAAAAAATCATTGGGCTTTGAGAGATTAATTGTTTATCATCCCTTTGCCTATAATCTCATGTCAATCAAATTCTACATAAACAGGATGTCTCCTTCATCAAACCTCTCATTATTTTAGCATTTGGAATTCTCCCAAAGCCATTCAGATAATTAAAGCTGCTCTGTAATGTTATGAAAGGGGACAATAGTTCCCCATTTTCAGAAATGAATGCTATAAATAGATGTGCGTTATTAAAATACAAAATTTTGTTCTTCCCCATCCATCATGATATGACATCTACTCAGGGCAAACTCAGAAATCAAGGTATATGATTCCTTGGAAACAATGATCCCAATTGCAAATATCTGTTTAATGCTTTCAGGAAGCCAGTAATAGACACCTGAATGGTTGTTTTCATTCAGCAATGGTCTGCATTGAACTATATTAATCTAGAAGGACATAATGTGTCAGAATCTTTCCATGTGTAGGCTATGTGAGACATCTTGATTACTTTTCCCATCCTAGTGTCCTTCACCTGAACTGCAACTCCCAGAATTCCTAGCCAGCATTTTTAATTGTGAAGGGCTGCCATCAGGTACACAGTAAAGTAATATTAATATTAATCAAAAGTACTCTTGTAATTTAACCAGGCATTCCAGATGCAACCTCCTACTTGCTAAACCTGATGGAAACAGGAAAATAAAGACTTGCAAAATGTGAGATAGTCTCTCAACAGTTGCTTTAATTTAATTTAATTTAATTTAATTCAATATTTATATCCCGCCCTTCTCCCCGAGGGGACTCAGGGCGGCTTACA
>JANHFO010001768.1:0-13651 GCA_032468095.1 Pareas carinatus
TATTATCATCATCATCATCATCATCATCATCATCATCATCATCATCATCATCATCAAGTTCTTTATCACTCTGCTTCTGAATATCAACACGAGGCAAAAAATGGAGACCCAGAACATTTTAAATTAAATTTATATACCACCTATTTCACTATCAGGTGACTCTGGGTGGCTTAATATGCCTCCAACTTCTGTCTGTGAATATTTTAGATGCACCTGGCTGGCCATTCCGAGAAGGAAATATTCTGAAACTTTGGACTAAGATGGACTTTGGATTGTTCCAGCAGCTCTTCTCTTATATTCGTATGAAAAGCGGGTAAAAAATAATGAATCTCAGTAGAATATCTTTATAGCATTTGAAAAAGGCAATTTACTTTGGAACAAATACATGAAAGACTTCAAATGAATTAAATGGGTTTTGTAGAAAAGATAAGACAGTTGTTATATTATTATTCTTTGTAATATTATTCCTATATTCATGCTATGTTTTCTGCTTCTTGAAGATGTAAGTTTCCTGGCATAGGAATTCTTTCTTTCACTGTTTACTTTAAAGATGTTTTTATTAAGACTTTTTAGTGAAATGCCTTTCTTATGTTTGTATACTGGTAAGCAACTATTGATAGAGATTCTGTATCTTCTTTCTTTCCTTCCTGTTGGAGGATCCAATTGGAGCTGAGAGGCAGGGAGAGAAAGGTACTACTTTAGACCCTGGATATGTGAAGTGACTTAAGACTTGACTCTCTGCTGCAGGAAGCTGCTGGAATAAATCATACATTGCTATATTGTGGTTTATAAAAAGTACGCTACAGATATTTAGTCATACACCTCTATGCCAAGTTATAAAAGCTATGGCATTCAAGTTAGTGCTCAGTTTTTGTAGGTGTGAGGATCTAGATATAAAGAAAGAACCTCTTACTTAACCCTAGGAAAGTTAAGTAGCTCAGGACTTGGGAGTTCCATGGATCTAGAGATCTTCCATCTTTGGCTCTGAAAAGGTTATAATTTCTCCAGATAAACTGTCCACAATCTGTCAGTTTTTACAGGAAGATCAAATAGAAAATACAACCAGAAGAGCTAAAGAGCCGTGATGGTGCAGTGGATAGAATGCAGCATTTCAGGCTAATTTTACCAACTGCCAGCAGTTTGATGCTGACAGGCTCAAGGTTGACTCAGCATTTCATCCTTCTGAGGTCAGTAAAATGAGAGCCCAGATTTTTGCGAGCAATATGCCGGCTCTATAAAATGTTTAGGATTGCAAAGCATTATGAAGCGATATATAAGTCTAAGTGCTATTGCTATTGTTATTCTATTTCATTATAAGGCTTCATTAACATAATCTTGCAAGTCTGAAAGTACAATTTTTATGCCATCTCTTTTACAGACTGAGAAATTCTTTTCTGAATTTCTTTCCTTGACAGTTATGCAGCGATGGACTATGCTATCTGATATCTCCTAGGCATCATCTCTTCTCCCCAACTCCTAAAGTCATTCCCACACATCATTACACAATCTGCTTGATTCTTAGCTCCTGCCCCAAAAGAAAATAGACAGAAGGGCTGTTTCACAAATTTGTCTTGTGTACCAGTTGTGCCCATTCCTGAATTGGGAAGTTCTACTCATGTTTATTCATACCTTATTCACTTCTCAACTGGATTACTGCAATGTGTTTTACATCAGGCTACCCTTGAAAAGAAGCTGATCATAATCGTGTGCATGGTATTGAGCACATTAAGATTCGTTATTGTGTAACAGTAGTTGTACGAACTGTCTCAACAGCATTTGGGGTGGGGAAGGCCTCAACTCTTAATATGCATGTAAACCTTGAGCAATTTTGGTTCCATAACAAACAGTGCTACTACATTATTATGTAAAAGACTTTTTCCCTTTTCCAGTAATTGACTGTACTGTCACATTAGTCCAAGAATTATAACCTGACAGACTAGGAGAGAACTGGGTGCCAATTTGAGGAAACCTTCAAAATTTTGTGAAAGGTGGACTATAAAAAAGAATGGACTGAAATTAGTCCTTTGTTGCTTCATCAGTGACATAGTGGAGGGAGTAAGAAACAAGAACTGAAATTTGTACTCAATTTTGAAAAATCAAATAAGACTTAGAGAAGACAGAAACATTTCCAAAAGCACTCATCCTTTCTATCATACCTATTCTCTTTTTTTAAACATATAGAGCATGTATACCATATCAACAAAATTTGTGCAATATTATCTATATACAGTAGAATCCTGATTTTGGCTGTGTGACAACTTGAGTCTGCAGTATGCTAGCACTGTGTTCAAATGACTATATAATGTTTCATTAAGGATTGTAAATACCCATCAAGTTAATCACAAAATTGCTGTTTCAGTGGTTTTAGGGCTATTTAATCTTGGGTTACGATGACAGGGATGAATAACTTTATTATATTAACAGTTGCCGTTGGCTGTAACGCTGAAGAGAAGGGTTTTTTGCTCTTTGTCTTCTTCACTCCCCCTTTTCACAGCCCATCTTCTCTTTTATCATGCCATTGCTGATAAAGTAGTTAATGTTAAATGAATATGTGCAAAAAACTTTGGAGTGCTTGACTTTGATGAAGTTTTATTTGAAGCACCCCCCCTACACAAAGGCTCGCACTTCTGTATTTAAAAATGCAGTGATCCTGTTGCTTCATTTTGTGTTGGTCTACATCTCTTGCCAGCAGTTTTAGTAAGATGCTTCTACACATACACAGGTGTCTTCTTTTGGCTAAGGAAATTGCTAGACAAAACTTGGAGAGTATTTAAAGTATCTCAACAGGGATGGTAGTGTTGCCTCTGCAGTGTGAAGCAATTTAAAAACTTTAAATTATGTAGTTTAAGCATTCATCATATAATAGATCTCTCAATAATATCAAAGTCTTTGGGAACAGCCCTGAAAACAAGCTAAAGCAAATAAACCCAAGATTCAGCTATGATGAGCTCTCCAAAGAATTGTTCCCAGCAACCACATAAATATAGAGGTATTCCTATTTTTGTTGTAGATCAGATCTAGGGCATCCAGTTTAACCCTCTTCTAGGGTTTTGATGACAAGGTATGAGCGGGGAACCAACCTAAGTATTGAATATGCAGGCTGTGAGAATCAGTTCCCAGCAACCTGAGAACAGAACACTATGCTTCTGAATTCTAAGGAGGCAACATCCCCTTAGAAAACCTACAAAAGACTGTTACCGCAAGTTCAATTTGTGATCACACTGGCTGGGACTCAAAATCACTTTGTTGAAGAGGCCTAGTCTCAGATGACTCAACAAGGCTCCTTCTGCTAAGTAGAGATGTGCAAGGAAGTGATCTCAGAGTTGATTTCTAAATAAGATGGAGAGAAGACCTCAAACAATGTTTTTTTGCATCTTTTGCTGGCTAACCAAAATATTTCTAGATTTCTTGGTGGTGTGACACCATACACTTTGGCTTCACAAAGTTAAAAGAACAGTTACAAAAAAATACAATAAAAGCAAGGACTGTCCATAGAATAACAACCATCCTTCCATATTCTCTTCTAGCTCAAAGTATTTGCTTACCAAGACTTCCACTTGCACAAGGGTAAGTTCATAAAAGATCTCACAGGCCTTTTGGACTCAGAATCCTATTATTTGTGTCCGAGGAGTCTATTCTTTATAACTATTTTCTATGGAAAATGTTGGATCCAAAGATTGGCGGTTCATTGGAACAAGATGGAGGCAAGTTTAGCAAGAGTTCTTTATTAGTTATAGTGGTTCCTGTTAGATTCAATCAGGAACAGACTGGACACATATGTTCATTGGCAACCGGTTTATTTGCCATTAACAGTAACAGACTCTGCACTTAAAGACAGCAATAAACTATTAACCTTTCTCTTATATAGCTCATACCTGCTGTCAATTATCCAATCAATGCAACAGGACAGCCAGTCGCCCGGCTGTCTAACACTTAACATTATAACAAAACTTACAGGGAAAGTAACAATTCAGCCCCGGATGGAACAAACTTAATTGATAACCTCCGGCAACTGGAGATCTGGCTCCAGATCTAACACCCCTCCCCTCTAGAATGGATCATTGGGGACTCCTGTGAAATCTGTTAAATATTGAGGACAATGATATATCCTTTTGGATCTGCGCACAGTTCCAGCTTCCGGACTCCCAATCATAATGGATGGGTCTGTGCTTGTTTCAGGAGTTTCCTCCGCAGACTCCTGACTGTTTCTAAATTCACTTCCCATTGCCACTGCTCCATTTCCAGACAGTGTTCCTCTTTGAAAATTCCCCACTGATTGCAAGTCGTCTTCTCCTCCTGGATCGAAATACACTGAGGCTGGAGACAGTCACATTACCATCATTATCAATGGGCTGGTCAGTTAACTCATTAATGACTTTCTTTCTTAACTGGTCTATATGTCTATGCCAAATACACTCAGCTGTTAAACACATCAGATATGAATAAGGACCCTTACAACTCCCAATCACCCCAGGTAGCCACCTGGAGCCACTTGCAAAATTCTTTACCAAAACTGTGTCACCCATGTTTAAACGCCTTGGGAATTGTGTTTCCCTTTGAGGTGAACTTAACCCATAATCAGAATGTAACCTGTCTAACACAGATCGCAACTTCCTTCCAAATAGCAGCTCTGCAGGACTTTTATTAGTTGATTTGCTAGGTGTAATATGTTGCCAATTTAAAAATGAATTTATCCGGGATTGCCAATTACCTGGGGTTAATCTGCCTACAGCTTCTTTAAATGCCCTTACAGCGCGTTCAGCCAATCCATTTGAATTTGGGTGCCCGGGAGCTATCAGGGCATGCCTAATCCCTAACAATGCTAAAAACTCTTCAAATGTTGTTGGGGTCAGGTCTGAATTCTTGGCAAGCCTTGCAGTTATGTATGATAGATTCAATATCAGTGTCTAACGATGGCCACCACACATAGCTTCTGGCAAGCGCTTTCATCCTAACAATGCCAGGATGACACCCATGCAGCAATTCCAATGTTTTAGTTTGTAATGAGGAGGGCAATACCACTCTATCCCCCCATAACAGGCAGCCTCCTAAGATTGCCAATTCCTCCTTCCTTCTCTAGAAAAGCTTATCCTGAGGGGGAATAGTTCCCCGGGATCACCCCTGTGAACTCAGCTCATTACTTGCCTAATGAGCGGGTCAGTCTGTGAGGCTCCAGCCACAACTGCAGAGCATAGAAGCGAATTTTCCACACAGTCAGTTAAGAGGACAGGGTCCTCAACTGCAGACTCCGAAGCAGCACAGGGCAAGGGGCAATGACTGAGAGCATCATCATGCCCCACAGCCACTCCTGGTCTATGTACCAGAGTGTATGAATACTCAGCCAGCAAAATAGACCACCTAATAAGTTTGGGTGATAATGCCGGAGATGTGGGGCAGTCCCCAGCCAACATGCTGAGAAGAGGCTTGTGGTCAGTCACTAATGTAAAGTATTCATGAAACCTGCTCACAGCAGAAACTAAAGTCAGAGCTTCTTTGTCAAGCTGGCTGTAATTACGTTCCACAGCAGACATAGTTTTGGAGTAAAAAGCCACTGGAGCCTCTAATAAACTGGAAGAGAGAGAGAGAGAGAGAGAGAGAGAGCGAGCGAGAGAGAGAGAGAGAGAGAGAGAGAGAGAGAGAGATCTTAACTGCAGAGCTTACAGTCCATTCTTTATTTAATAAACTAAGAAATGTCAAAATATAAAGTCTAATAATGTCTTAAATGAATATGGAAAGACAACCGAGAAATGTCAAGGAAGGAAAAAATAATTTCTCCACCTACTCCTCTGCAGGTGGAGCCCAGAAAAAGTTCAGGAACCCAAGAGGAGGAGCTGCTTCTCCCTGTAATTAGGACCATTGGACCTTTGAGACCGTTTTGCTCCTTCTGCAGGGATTTCGTCTGATGGAGGCATCAGACTGAAGCCAGAGGCAGAGGGTCTTGCATCAGAAGAGGATAAATGCCTCAGGTCGAGCTCTCTGGGAAGACGTTCTGGGACAGGCAGGTTTGTGCTGTATAATTCTACCTTTCTCTCCTCTCCAGGTGAAGCTGAGTGTTTCTCTATTCGTATCAGGAAAGCCTCTGGCATCTCCATCTTCGGAGAGGGCTTTGGATTCTTCCAATTGTTCTTTAGAAACAGGGAAGGGGGTTGATTCAGCCCCATGAATGATGGACTTCTTGCTTCTGCCTCTGGTGCTGATGATGTCCCAGCCAGTCTCTGGGAAGCCTCGAGTGAAATGTCAGCTGAGTTTGGAGCACCAGGATGGAGAAAAACCACAGAGCTTTTACAGTCCAGGAGACCATCTCGTTGGTTTAATTACAAGTATAGTAGTACCATTGCAGACAATATTTCCTTTCAACAGGGCTCCTTCTATTCCATCTCCACCGTAAGTCATTCAGGGTGATGGAGTTGCCTTCCCTCCTTTGGAGTTCTCACACTCTCCTTCCTTCCTTCTTATTTCACTGACTTCTATATTGCAGGACCTGTCTAATTTCCTGAATGATTTTGATTTCCATGGTTCCCCTCATTTGTCTTATTTGCAAAATAGTCTCAAATCCAAAGATGGGGCTGAAAAAATACCTGAAACAATTCCAGATTATTTCCTCTCCCAGCTCCATCCTGAATTCCTCTCTTGAATACAGAACTTGGTTTAAAGTAGTGATTGAAACAGTTGTAGTTGCCTCTACCTCTGGTTTTGGATCAGTATTGGCCTAAGGCACAGCAGGATTGTGGAGACAAAGAGGCTTATATATTAAAAGTAGTTTTTTTGTTGGTTGACTAGAATAACATGATCGTTGCTTTTACAATAGGGATAATAGCAAGTTTCCATATTTTTTACAACTTATATTCAACATTCAAGTGGCCAACAAGAATCCCCATCTTCTGCACAATCTCACACTTGGCTACAATCTCCATGACAACTGTGTGAGCACTTTAGGTACTGCAGATGCCTTGCTGGACATGCTCTCCACTGGAGAAGCCAACGTTCCCAATTACAGCTGTGGGAGGGAGGTCAACCTCCTGGCTCTTCTGGATACAGCTAACAGGCGCATCTCCATCCAGATGTCAACATTAGGAGACACCTACAAAGTCCCACAGGTTTGTGTGTCTTTTTCTCTATCTAGTAAAGTGAGTGGTTGATGGTGAGTGATAGATCCAATCCTATATTTCCCATGGAATTCAACAGCTGCTTTTCAGAATATTAGTGAACATGTCAACTCTGTTTTAGTTTATTATGTTCGTATTCAAATTCACCATCCAAGGGCTGAAGGGCCATAAGGTCCCTGTCTTTGTAAATAAATCGAAGCCTCATTGCTGCCTAAGCCCACCATCTAAAAGTGATGATGAAGGTGGTATGAGCCAGAGGAAGTCGACAGGGTGCCGGGACAGTCTCTCCCCCTCCAAAAAGTCACCCTCGACCAAGGAAGCTTCGACCCAGCACTGCCTGGGCCAGGGAGGCCGCCACACGAGGCCGGCTGTCAATTCCGCACAGCCAACTGTCGGGCTTGCGCCAAGCAGGGACACATTGCAGCTGTCTGCAGGGGGCGATCCAAGTACCTGCCTCGTGATGAGGCCATGAATGGTATTGGAGGGTGTTGGGGAGCGGATTAAAATCCAGAAACCCCTTTAGAGGCTTTGAACTATAGCCTTGTATCTGCTGCATACTGATTCGAATGAAACCGAGAGCATAGTTCTAATCAAAACAATTTTATTTAAAATATAATAAAATGCAAAAATTCTAATCTCAGTAATAGGCTACATTTTGGCAGACAGTTCACTCTTGCGTGGTACCTGGCAGGAGTTCAAAGAGAAAGAAAGAATAGAAGTATTTGGGTCTTGCGCAGAAATCTCAGGTCACAAGGTCCCTTATCAAATATTGTCATGGTTACATTGCTGACGTAGGCAGCAGCAATTATAAATATAGAAAGAACACAGAGCTATACTGTAGAACACCATGACAGGGGGTCCCAGCCAGACCCAGGTTGGGTAGCCGCAGAACCCCATGCAGGACAGGGGCTAAGCGACCCCTCAAGTCTAAATTGAACCTTCAGGTCCGCCTTCAAGGGATCCCCTGTAGGATGGAGTGGGGCACTGGTTCCACCCTGTCCATCATTTCGGCTGAATACTCTGAGGAGTATCTTTGGGGTAGCAAAAAGGACATCAGCTGCTGCCCTCAGAACTGAATTGTGAATTTACACAATTTAGTCGAGTTATAAATCAGGTTATATACTTATTGCTTTAAAATTAAAACTGTTGAAACTGGCAAAATCGTGGGTGTTAAAACAGACAAAATTTCAATTAAAGACTTCTTGGATTGTACAACTGACAATTTGTATTAGGAGTTGTGGTCTCTTTGTCTCTTGTAAAACTGGAGAAGCAGCTGAAAAGGTTGTGGCACAAAGAAGCTGGGATGTACAAGTAGAGAAAGATGTTGCAGTCCTCAAAAACAACATATAATATGTTCAACAGAACAAAGTTGGATTGGTTAATAGTTACTATTTTGGAGTTGGTCTGACGGCTAGTATAACCCAGCATTCTTCATTGCCTTTTCAGATCAGTGTTGAAACTTCTTCAGAGGCTCTGAGGGATAAAAGCAAATTCCCCTTCTTCCACCCGATGCTCCCCAGAGAAGGGAATCAGTTCCCAGCAATTGTCCAACTGCTGCTCCATTTCAGATGGACCTTGATTGGTCTCTTTGCTTCAGACAACGAGAAGGGGGAGAATTTCATGAGGATTTTTGCTCCTCTGCTCGTCAGGAATGGAATTTGTGTGGTTATATCACAACGATTCTCAACCACTGGAGTTGAAGCAGCCCTCTCGGATGCCGAAGCAGCCGTCAGGGATGGCCTCTCTAAGTGGAGACAGGTCAACGCCTTTGTTCACTTCGCAGAAGATGTTCACTTTGAGGACAGGATTGTTTCTTTCCATTTCATACTTGAGAATTTGCAAGGACCCATTGAAGGGAAAGTCTGGATTTTCACAAATTTTGTGTGGTATGATATGAAAAAGAAAATATTTCACAAATACATCCACAGTATTTGGAACTTTGGTTATTTGGGAACACAAAGGAGAGAAAATGATGGCTTTGAACCCCATTTCTTTCTGGAAGGCGATGTTGAAGATCACTATTTCAGCTGTTCTCGTTCAAAGGACTCCTTTTCTGTCAAAGGCCGGAGAAGGTGCACCCAGAAAGCCCCACTAGGGACCCAAGGGAAAAGGAGGATGTTCCAAAATAAACGCATATTGCACGCTGTTATTCAGACTCTGGCCCGGGCCTTGAAGGCTGCCTATTCCCCCAGATGGAGGAGGAGGAGGAGGAAGGAGGGAGAAGGGAGTCTGGGGGCTCTGAGGCTGCAGCCCTGGCAGGTAGGGGGTCCCGATACGGATCCGTCAATCTGAGTTCCCTCAGAGAAGGAATAAAAAGCAGGAGGAGGGGAAACATCCCAACCTCCTTATGCTTCAAGAGGCCAACAGATCTGGCCAGTCTATTGGCCATGGAGAAAATTCTCCTCAGAGTAGAAACCTTGGCAGAGAAATTTTGATATTGAACACTGATAATTTTTAAAAGGATGCGTGGGTTTTAAAATAAATGTACGTATCTTTTTGGTTTGTCATTACCAGTGCTGAAATCGATGCTCATAAATTAGGAGGCGACCCTGAGGCCATCTAGCTCATCCCCTCCTCTCTGCAGGGATCCCAGTTAAAGCTCCTCTGACTGACGGCTGCTGAGTCTTTGCATTTAGACAATCGGTGAAGGGGAGGCTGAACTTCTCGGCTTCAGTGGCTCAGCTCCAGAAGGGCTCCTCTGTTTAGGATTCCCTCCCCCCCTCTTATTCATTTAGAATCGCCTTTCTTTTAACTGGGCCCATTTTCTCCATGTCTGACACTCCGGAATAACAGTGAGCAGATCTGAATTTCTGTCTAACACTTTTCAGTTGTTGATAGAGGGCTGAGTCCTCCCGTCTCCAGCCGAGATATTTGGTCAATGGGAGAAGCTGCTCCCATCATCTTCTCCTTGGAGTCTTTTCTCAAGACTCACTTTTGCTTTGCAATCAAGTATGATTTTGACGTCATTTCCATAAATATTTATTTATTTACAAATAACATAAGACGACAAATGTATCCAACACAACTTTCTCCTTCGATCAATCAATTTTCATTAGTCACAGACCAGCCAGCATTAAACATAAAAGCATTAAAACTAATCACAATAATTAAAAAATATAATTAAAAAACAGAAAATAATATGTCCAATGTAGTGGATGACAGGGGGAGTCAGAGTCTGTCTAATTTTGCACAGCACGTAACAGAATCTGGCCCAATTCAGAGAATCTGATAATACTAGTTGCAGGTAAAAGAGGTGAGTATTTCCTGGATATTTCTTTAGGGCAGGTTCTTATAAAGAGAGTCTGTGAGTCCCGATAGAAGATGCAGCACAGCAGGACAGGAGCTGCGGTTCCAGTGGCCTCCTGTCCACAAGGACACCGTCTCAGCTCACACCGCATTTTCTTCTATCAGACCTCTAAAACTGCTGTGGGAATTATTATGCAGCATGCTAAGGTTAATGTCCTTCGGATTTTGTGGATGGTTAATTGATATCAATATCTTGCTGATTCAAAATTGTCCTCTATAAGGAGAGAACTCACACCTGGAAGGGGAAAGACTAGCTGTAACCAAAGTACCAAAATGTCAATCTATGCCCGTTTTGATTTTGGCTAGTCCTGCCTCCCTCCTCAGTGCTGCATTTGCGGTGCTGTGAGCTACCTGAAATTCGGCTCCTAGGAATTTGGATTGCACCCTTTCCAGAGGAGTAAAAGAAGAGTAAGGTCCCAGCTGAGCACCAAAGTGGAGTTGTGTTCATTGTTCCCACAACAACAGCCCTGGGAGTTGGGCTGGTCTGAGAGAGAGAGAGAGAGAGAGAGAGAGAGACCTAAAATCACCCAGCTGTCTATCATGACCAAGGCGGGACTCACTTGCCCCTTGCTTTCTAGTCCAGTGCTTTAACCACTAGACCAAACTGTCTCCCTTATCTTCTTACCAAGCTTCGTGTCATCCCTCATCCAGTGAACCATTAATGTTATTTTATGAGATTCTATAGTTTAATAAGCCCTAAAACTCTTAATATTTTGCTATTTTTCACTTAATTATCATGCTATCCACACTTCACTTAACTAGCTTTCTAATCACATCATAAAATGGATTGTTTTGAGACCAAGTTATATCACCCACATTCCCACAATCTCTTTAGGAAATGTAATAATATGCGGGAATGACGTTTGGGGCTGGGAGAAGAGAAGCTGCCCAGGGAAGGGTCAGTCAAGAGGGGGGGCCTGCTGCTGCCTCAAAGGGCAGAAACCGAGAGTCCGAAAGGCCCCTCCCTGACTTTTCAGGACGAGGAAAGAGTTGGTGGGAGATTTGAATTTCAGAATTACAAAATTCTGTCCAGGGAGCATCACAATAAAGCAGAATTAGCTCCTCTGGTTGTGTTTCCCGTCTGGATCACCAGGGAGAAGATTAGCTCGGCAATGTTCCTCTTGACAAATAAATAGACTTTCTGAGGGGAAAACTCGCTGCTTGTAACAACATTAAAAATAATCTCTTTCTTCTGTTGTTCAATTTGTTTGTCATCTGCTCTAGAATGTTCCCTACAAGTGACCAACTGTTCCACTTACATATTTTGTCAGAATATGATTGATAATTTTTAAGAAATATTTCTTGTTCACTTATGAAGATAACGGCAACAGCTATTCTCCTCATTGAGCCTATGTGCAAGTGAGAGAAATGTAGAAGAGAGATTCTAATGTAGTAGAACTCATGAAGTTTTATGCTTTTAAAACTCCTGGGTGTTTCAATACTAGTTTCATCCCTTTCTGGAGAAGAATGAGTTTTGAGTGATTCGTTCATTCATTTGGTTTCGGAAGGATTAAATCCAAAGATCCCTGAGGCTTAATCAATAGATTATAGTCTGGTCCCTGTTAGCATACGGATAAAATAAAACCAAGAATATAGTTCTAATCAAAACACGTTTATTTAAAATTAGAGATATAGAAAAACATAGAGATATATATAGAAATACATAGAACAGAATGTACAGGTCATCTGGCAATTATATAACACCGTGACAGGGGTGAACTAAATGATCCCTTGAGGTCCCTTTCAAGTATAAAATACCTAAAAGTTTTATCTGATTGGTGGGGTTTGGCTATATGATCATGCGTATTCCCTTTAGGCTAGATGACCACGCTATGTCCCTTTAAACAGCAAAAATCTGACACGTTTTATCCGAGCGGTTGGGGTTTGGTCTGTAAAACTCAAGAGGGTAGAGTGACGAGCGTTTGGATTTTGTACGGGGGATTGGCGGGACAGGCGTTTGAACCATGACCCTGCCTACTGCCCGCCCTCTGGGCCAACCCCCCCCTCCATGCCACTGAGATGGTCCACGAAGAGATACTGGTGCCTAAACGGGTGGCGCCTAGACAGGAACAGTCAGCCGGCAGTGGCTGGGCGGCTGGCAGTGGGACACCTGCCCCCTGATGGCCACAACAGGTCAGCGGCTCAAGTTCTCCCATTCTCCTGAATCCCCCCCTTCTCCAACGGAGAGATTCAGTAAATTGGAGAAGCTGCTCCCATAATCTTCTTGTTGTTGTCAAGGCTCACGTTTGCTTTGCAATCAAGTATGATTTTTAGATCATTTTCATAAATATTAATTTATTTAGTTATTTATCGACAAATAACATATGGTGACAAATGTATCCCATACATCTTCCTCTTTCAATCAATCGATTTCTATTGCAGAATTAGCTCATCTGGTGGTGTTTTCCATCTGAATTAGAGGGGAGGAGATTAGCCAGGCGACTTCCTTTTTGACAAATCCATGCTTTCTTGAAATGAACTCATTGCTAGCAAGGTCTTTAGAAATAATATCTTTCTTTCTGTTTGTCACCTGCTCTAGAATGGTACCTACAAGTGACCAATTGTGCCACTTGTCAGAGCACCCCTGATTTGTAACCAGTGTTGGCTACAAAGCAGGTTCCTTGGTTACAAGGATGGTGCGCATAATAGAAGTGTCTGTACCAGAGAAGTAGCAGCAAAGCACAAGCACAGACTGCAGTGAGGTCCAAAAGCCTTTTTAGTCAAAACAGTCAAGCACTGTCCAAAACCAAACTCAACAGTCCAGGTATAAATACCAGTCAAGCAGTCTTTCTTTCTTTCTTTATTCAAACTTTTATACCGCCCCTCTCCCGAATGACTCGGGGGGGGGTGTACAGCCAGAAATTAAAAACACAAACATACAATAATTAAAAACCCTTTAAAAGCATTAAATATACTGACCTCATTAGAAATACATATAAAATTTGAATTTAAAACCAAATTAAAATATAGAGTGTAAAAGGGGGGGATCAGGACAGTCCAGCTTGGGTGAATAAAAGAGTCTTTAAAGCCCGACGGAAGACCGGGAGATCCGTAATGGTCCGTATTTCCGGGGTAAGTTCGTTCCACAGGGCTGGAGCTGCCACAGAGAAGTCTTTCACCCTGGGGGTCGCCAGCCGACATTGTTTGGCTGACGGCACCCTAATGAGGCCCTCTCTGTGGGAGCGTACTGGCCTGTGGGAGATACTAGCTGGTAGTAGGCGTTCCTGCAGATACCCTGG
>JANHFO010001768.1:99900-111447 GCA_032468095.1 Pareas carinatus
CTTAAAGCAACCAAGGTTGGAGACCTCTGGGTTTTACAACTGGGATTCAAACTTAGAGTGTCACAGCATTTCCATGGTCATGTGATCAAAATTTAGGCACCTGACAATCAGGGATATTTATGACAGTTGTTGATCCTGGGCTCATGTGATCACCATTTGTGACTTCTCCACTTAGCTTCTACCAGGCAGGGCTAATGATTCACTTACCAACCAGGGCAAAAACAGGCCACAACTCAATTGCTTAGCAATAGAAACTTGGTCGCTAAGTCAAGGACTGTCTGTATTTAATAAAAAAATAATTTTCATATAATAAACATTTAGGAGTCAATGAACCATCTGAAACTTCATGAGCTGAAACTTTTGGGGGCCCATGATTTACAGTTTCACTGGAATTCCTGTGCGGGTCTCCTATATAATGGCCACTATAGGATCTCCTGTTTGTACAGGGTTTAGCATAGAAGACCTCCAGGGTGCCTCCCAGCCCTTTTACTCTGTAAAACATCTGCTACTTATTAAGAAACCCTCTTACCAGTTAACATTTAGCTGCACATTGTCACATGGATGGCATTATTCTTATTATTTTTAATTTGGTGGGTTCCCCCGCCCCCCAAACCTTTTGGATTGTTGTATATAAGATAGCCAAAGTCAAATGAATAAATAAAATAGTCTCAGCTTGAATAGGGACCACAGTTGCTTATAGATGTCCTAATAGAAACGTATAATCGCAACTTCTTTCCTCTTTTTTGGTCCACAGGCACCGAATTCCTAAGGAACAGTGGTGGCTGAAACTTCGGGCTCTGATGAAGATCCTGGCCAAATACAAGGCCAGCTATGATATTTCTGATTCAGGTCAACTAGAGCACGTGAAGAGACCAAAAGCAATTCAAGTCTGAGTCTGCAACCCCCAGGATGTCCCTCGGTGGAATTCTTCTCCATTGTGCATCAACAGTGCTTTAGAATATGTGTTACAGCTTCTTTTTGTAACATGAAAGTTATTGTACTAGCACTTTATGTGGAAAACAAAAACGTCACATTATCTGTTCCTGGTTACTTTTAGGCTTCATCTACAGAGCGGAACACCCCAGTGCCCAACCTAATAAAGAAAACCCAGTTACCAATGTGCTCCTTATGAATTAATCTGTCCAAAACCTGTTCTATGCACTCAGTGTGATGCTGTTTGTCTTTTGCACTTTTACCAGATAGTGTTTACACTCAGAAGCATAGTTTTGTGTAATAAATACTGAAAAACATACATGTGATCCAGCCAGAATAAATACTGCATTATCATAAGATTTAGTGTCCTTTGTTTTCCTACAACTTGCACCAGACTTAACCTTCCCACTTCGTTCTCCTCAAGTTAAACTGATTCTTCCTAGAAGAAAACATCCAGTTTATTCAAAGCATTGTTGCTTGGAGGCTTTTATGTCTGTATCTAGTAAAGGCACTCTGGGATAGAATGTCTGCACAAGGCAAGTGGTCCTTCCAAGGCTTACCTATTGCAATTATTTCCACCCCAAGGTCTAAGGCAGCTCTAGTAAAAATAAATGACTAAAAGCCACCTAAGTCAGTAATCAGTTATTTAACAGGCCTGTTGACTTTCAACACTGCTTTGATGATGCTTGAATCGCTGCTGCAGAATTGGTTCAGGAAGCAATACAAGCAATTCTTGCTTAATGATGTTAATTGGGACTGGTAGCCTTGTTGCTAAGCCCCACAGCCAAAAACTGGCAGTGAAGGCATCACGGAACACCTATGGAAAGCAATCACCAAGCTCCTAAATCACTGTGATGGCTGCAACTACGAGAACCCACTGCTAACCTGCCTTCTTCAACAGCATTGAAACTTTGTACTGAATGAGGACTGCCTATACATCCATTCCTCCATATGTTCTGCCGCCTCCAGTTTTAGAGCTGGAAAAGATTTCTGCAGATGGGCCAAAGTCTCTTCCTGGCTTTTTCAGCTGGAGGCTTTGAGGTAAGCCTCAGGCTTCTTCCACAGCAGGGGTCCCCAACCTGTGGACCATGGACCACTATCAGGCGATGGCCCACTAGCGGCAACCGGACCACATGAGCGGTGGACTGTCACGCACACATAGCCCCGTCACATCGCACCCTTCATATGTGCATGCACACAATTGGCAAGCGCATGTTTGCTTGCCAAATCCCTCAGGGCGCCAACAGAAAATAAGTTGGGGACCCTTGTTCCACAGAATAAACTGGTGCTTCTCAACTTGGGAACCTTGAGATTCATGGAGTTCAATTCCACAAATCTCAATTCTGAAGCAACTGAGGAATTCTGGGACTTGAAGTCCATACCCTTTAAAGCTGCTGAGGTTGAGAAGCACTGCCACAAACAATTGCCACTATTCAGTTACTTCTTTGACTGCTTTGAAATCCAAGCAGTTCCTAGCATGAGGGAACTTTTTAACCAATAGTGACTCCTGTCTGTGCAGGACTCCTCCTTTGCATTGTTTTGCAAAGAAAGTGGAACACTCAAGTCGTATGAATGAGCAGCGTGGCCACAATTAGAATGCTCAATGCTCCATCTTGTACACACTGCTCACAAGGCACAAAATCGGAGCTAAACAAATCGCACCATGTTCCATCCGATACCTGAATCCTCTTTTCCCTACAGCTAGAGCTACTTAAAATCCTCTAAAACGGCTCCGTAAGGCAGGGTATCCTTAACACGAGGCACTGACTTGCTCAAGTTTGAAACAGAAAACAGGAAAGTCAAAGTCATTATACACCGTTCTCAAAAATACTTTATTAACGGACCATGATCTAAAGAAAATAGACAAAACAATTCTACAATTGTATAAATAGATGAATGCTGCTGCTGCTGCAAGTGTTTTTTTGAAGGGGATCTAACGGAAATTAGGACCGGATGTCATTCTAAGTCTGGAATAGCTTGACTTGCACTTGTTTTATAATTACTGCAGTTAAAGAGAAAGATTGGTGGGGCCGAGAGAATGTGGACTTGTGACAGATTTCATATCCACTTACTTTTTCAAAATAAAGATAGCGCTGCGGTATCAGGCTCCTTTGGGATGATACGATGCAAAGTAATGTTTTGCCTTAATCATACTTTTAAAGTCCTTTTTAACAAAATCTACTTCGATAGTCATGACATGAGTTGCACCGGTTGGGATTTTTTTTCTAAGGTAGGACATAGAAGGCTGCTTTATCGTATAACCCAGGAAGGATCTTTGGCTGTTTCTGGGTTCTCTGGTCCAAGAATAGACAATCCCCTTGTGCTCTTCCCAGCAATGAGGAATCTGAAAGTAGAAATGCCTCTGTTATTCCAACCGGAAATGCTTGAAGATTGTTCTTCATGTGGGAGTTAATTCACATCTAATCAGAGTGGAACAGAACAGTCTTCATATGGAGGATGCAATTTCCTCTCTTTAGATATGCAAAAACTGAAAAGGAAGGCTATTCCTGAACTTGTGAACTGTCCAATAGTATATCCAAAATTATTAAATATAATTATAGTTCGTAATAGAGGATTATGACAGTTCAATCTCACAAGTTTAAGTGATACTTGTTTGGATGTACTGACATGCACAGTCCAAATTAACAAAAACTATCTTGGGCACAGCATTAATAAGGTAAAGGTACGTAGTTGACTCTAGGGACGCTGTTCATCTCCGTTTCAAAGCCGATAAACCAGTGCTGTCGGAAGACGTCCCTGGGTCATGTGGCCAGCATGACTAAACACCAAAGACGCACGGAGCCCTGTTACTTTCCCACCGAAGTGGTCCCTATTTTTCTACTTGCTTTTTTACATGCTTTCGAACTGCTAGGTTGGCAGAAGCTGAGGTGAGTGTCAGGAGCTCACTCTATTACATGGCGCTAGGGATTTGAACTGCCGAACCGCCGACCTTCCAGTCGACAAGCTCAGCGTCTTTATCCGCTGAGCCACCTCACATTCATAGCTTTATTCATGGCATTCATAGCTCCATCCTAACTGACTTGAAACCTCTGTATTTCTGCTCCACATCTCTTGCTGCTGCTCCATTATCAGGTTGTTTAGCACACAACTTTATTTTTTTCTGCTTCTAAGGCAGTGTTCCCCAACCTTAGCTATTTTAGGGTGTGTCGACTTCAACTCACAGAATACCTCAGCCAGAGAACAGAACAGGCAAGCTGGCTGGGGTATTCTGAGAGTTGTAAGTCCACACATCTCAAAGTGGCTAAGGTGGGGAAACACTGCTCTAACAAGGGCAGAGGTCCTAGGTATGTCTAAGGGGAAGTGCAAAGCATTAGATGAAGATTAGATAAACAATGGAAAGAGAAAAATAAGATCACACACTCAAATTCTGGTGCTCGAAAATAATACTGAGCAATTATCTTCTGTCTTATCATTTGTCAAATAATGCTTAACAAAGACTAATAAAAGCACTTAACAGACTGGCCTTGGCCTACTGAAATTAATAGTCTGAAGATTTGTGGTGTTTTTTTTTTGGTTATATGGGAAAGATCAAAGGGGCTGTTTTTGTTTTGTTGACACACAAATATATTCAGCATGTAAGCAGAGTAGTTAAAATGCATTACAGATACACCTTGACTTACAACTTATTCATTTGCCAATTGTTCAAAGTCATAAAAGAACTGAAAAAAAATGACTTCCAATCAGTCCTTCGGTTACAACCACTGCAGGGTTCCCCAGTCATGTGATCCAAACTTGAATGCTTGGCAACATGTATTTATGACCACTGCTGTGTCCTCAGGTCACATGATCACCATTTGCAACCTTCCCAGCCAGTTTCCGACAAAGTTAATGGAGGAAGTCAGATTTGTTTAACAAGCACATAATTCACTTATGAACTGCAGTGATTTGCTTAACAATCGTGAGGAAAAGGTCATAAAATTGAATGTGTCTCATTTAACAACCGGCTTGCTTAATTCTGCTCCCAACTCTGATCATAAATTGAGGACTATCTGTAATCAGCCTGTATTGCTGAAAGGCCCTTCCATGTCTATGTTTATAATAATAATTAATTAATATATCTTGTAGGCCATCTGACTCTCACTGCCTCTGGGTGGCTCACAATCATCAAATAAATTACAATAATTATTATCAATCTCATTCTGATACAGAATGAAGACCACATATTTTTTTTCTAGCAGCAGATACCACAAAAGAATAAGGAATTAAAATGGAGCTAGGAAAGGCCTCAATGTGCTCCTTCTATCCAATTCAGAGGGGGGGGGGTGACGGGTCCTAGCGATGTCAGCCAGTGGTCCATGATGTTTTGTGCTGTCCTCACTACTCTCTGGAAAGTCTTTCTATCCGCGGCTGTCAAGGCAGCATGCCACACTGTAATGCAATGAGTGAGGACGCTTCCTATGGTGGACCAGTAAAAGGAAGTCATCAATTGTTGTTACACAAAAAATGTTTTCAAAGGGGGAAAAAAGCAACTGTGGGGCAACCACAACCTGGATGATTGTGAATCCCCATTGACGCTCTGTTGTCATTATTAAGGGGCTCCTGGCAGCTTATAAGAGATTTGGGCACCATCTTGCTTGGTATGGATGCTTTTTATGTCATGCTTTTAACTCTGTTTGCTTGAAGTAATAACAAAACTTAAAATCTCTCTGTTCATTGGAGCGTGCGCTTTCTCAGGATCCAAAAGAACCAATTGCCTAGGCACTCTGATCACCGCCCTGACGCTTGGCAAAACACAACCAAAAAATTCAGAGGGGAACAGAAACGTTCATGCGCCCACCAAAATAGATGCCAAATTAAATGGGTCATGGGGCAAATGCCTCAGTTTCCCCTCATTGTATTCGCGACGGTTTCAAAATCCGAGCACTTCTCAACAGGCACTCAAACTCACTTGTTAGCTGCATCTATCAGGCTTTCCCTAGAGACAGCAAAGAGATGCTCCCTGTGCCTCTGCTTCATCTCATCAGAGATTCCGTAGAAGAAATTATTCATCCCTAAAAGCAGAAATCACAAATGCTAATAATTCATATCAGTCTTAAGCATAAAAGCACCAGATGGTAATCTCACACTCTGATTCCTCAGTTCATAAACTAAATGGATCCATTTGTTAACATGTATTCCCCTTTAATTTATTTGTCTGGAATGATATGCATATCCAAACATTATGCAAATCAATTCTAAGTAATTCCCCCCACTCTGATTCATTTGCATTCTATCAAACGCAAACAGCTCAATATGTAAACACAGAGAACAAGTGTTTGCCTTAACTGAAACTGTAAATGGATTTCTCTTCTCAAAAACATAATGGAGATAAGTGAATTCACTTGCAAAGTAATATCATATTTTTCAGAATTCTAGTTTATTTACTTTCAACCATCCACAGTTACTTAGAGCTCCTATGGGTATTTAAATGGCTGTACTCAATCTCTGCTTAATTGAAGTTCATTTTAGTTTCAAAGCTACCAAGCATTTTCTCATGCTTGGAAGAAGCCTAATAAATAGATTAACACGCTAAACTCTAAAGCCCGTCAGATTCTTACTTTATGAGAATTATGGTTAGTTATCTGCACTTCATCTCAGTGTCCTAATGTGATGCCAAAATTCCTAATTACTTACACAAACTAATGGAATCAGAGCTACCAATGATTGATGAGATCTTGGTGCAATGGCAAACAATTTAATGAAGATGAGGACACTATATATATTGGCTGTCTCTGTAAGGTGAACGGTATTGAAAAGAAGGTCTAGAGGAGAACAACTGAGATAGTGAGGGGCTAAAGTAGCCTCCCTATGAAGACAGGTTGGAAACTTGTAGTTCTTTTGTCTAGCAATGAGGCATATTAAAGGAGACATGATTAAGATATACAAAATTATGCACGATGGGGAGAAACTGGACAAGTAGAAGCTATCATTTCACCTTCTCAAAATACTAGAGTGAGAGGTTACCCAATGAAGATGAATTGTGGAAGAATCTGGGCAAAGGTTTTTTTTTTTTTACACAACACCTTTTGGAATTTGCTACTTACTATCTATCACCTGTAGTGCTGGCGACCATCATGGCTTCAAAAAGGATTGAACTGATTCCTGGAAGTCATGAGGATCAAGGTTGTTACCAGAGTGACTACATCTGAAGGCCATCTACTGGGAGACTTGGGGGCATCCTTGTGCAGTGGCTGGCCACTGCAGGAAGAGATTGCTGGACTAGGGGTCTGACCCAGCAGGGCACTTTTTATGAAGAAAGGTGGATGCTTTTCTCTAGTCTCTACCACACAGCACAACCGTTAAGGAAGTACAATATTTTCTCCTCCAGCTTTTATTCTCCCTACCTCTATTTTATTTCCTCTACACATACGCAAATGATCTTCAGAAGCTAAGTAGGGAAATTATGGCTGAGCCAACCTTCAAAATGCTTGCAATGCAAAAACTTAAGAAGCTAAATTTCAGAGGTAGCTACTTGCATTCATGAGCTCGAACCAGAGATACAAGTCTACCTTACCTTTGTCAGATGGAGCAATTGGAGCATCTACTGATGCAAACACAGCAAGTTTGGCTTCATCAATGTCTTGCTGAGTAAACACCCCCATCTTGGCCCATTCTCCAGCCTTCTCAAAAGCGGCCAGTGTATTCATGGAGTTTGGATCCCTGTAATGTCAAGGTTGTTATGGATAAGCTTACAGTCAAATAATACTTCCCTTTTTACTTTTATTGGTTTAACCCAAAAGACCAGCATACATGCCAGAATAGAGACATGTTCTGCATGGTCTTAGGGAAACAGATCCAGTATCCAAATTCTTCATTATATGACCTGAATGTGGTTGTGTGACCCATGGAAGGGGTCACACCCTTGATTTAATGATTCCGCACATACATCAAATTAATATGGTAGGCTAAAGGCTTTTACTGTACTTATCTAGACGATGGTTTCTTCCAGGTTTATTTAATCTGGGAGACCAACTTTTGAATTAAACTACATCCAGAAGAGTGAGTGCGGGTGGTGGGAAAAGTGACCTCTACAAGTTCAAAGCAACCATAAAAAACCAACGGCTTTTACATATTTTATTTTATGTACTCAGCGGCCCAACTCCGCACGCTACAAAATTCCCCCCTTTCGCAGCTATGACCCTCCACATTATCGACGGCCTATCTCTACGACGGGGACTGGAACCCCAAGAGATGGCTCGCGGCCAAACATAAATTGCAGGGATTTTTAGCCAATGTTTTAAGGGGTTTGGGTGGGTCTTATGGGGATCTTGGGAAATTGGGGCATTGTGGGATGCCCGGCCTAGCTGGGCACGGTAAGGAGGGTTCGGAGATCGTCAGGGGGAGAAGAGCTCAACAACAAGGGCTCTCAATTGGTAGGTTATGTGGGAGGGGTCGTTATGGCGCGAGCAGGGGGCCGAATGTGGTGAAGGGCGCGTGCCCCTGCTATATACAAGCAGTGGTGAGCGCCAACCCCCAGGGATCTTCCTGTGGCCTAGGTTGTTCAGGCTTTCAGGACTTGGGTCCGTGACTGATGTTTTGCAACGCCAGGTCCGTGGTAAATAAAGCCCCCCTCATTTGTGACCTGGTACAGGAGGGGGTGCGGACCTGGTGGGGATTACAGAGACCTGGTTGGGCCAAGAGGGGTGAGTTCCCCTCGTTGAGATTTGCCCACCAAGTTTTCTTGCATTCCATCAGCCGCAGGCTCAGGAAAGGGGCGGATGGTGGTGGCGGTTTTAGTAAAGGAAGGACGTGCTCCAAGGGAGGCCACTGTTCCTCAGATAGCCGGTTGTGAGTCCCTACTTGTGAAGTGGGGCCCTGGGAGATAGAGGGGCTGGCTGATCACATACCTGGCAGCCCTGCCCGAGCTGCTCAATGTGATTGCCAAGGTGGCAGTTGAAACTCCTAGACTTATAGTCATGAGAGATTTCAATCTGCCATCTGCTGGCAAGACATCTGAAGCAGTTTGGGAGTTCATGGCTTCCATGATGGCCATGGACCTGACCCAATTAAATCAGGGGTCCACACACACAAGGGGACACACACTGGACTTGATTTTTGTCTCTGGTCAGCAGTTGAATGATCTGCAGCTAGGGGATTTAGCCATCGAACACGTCATGGTCAGATCATTTCCTCTTTCGACCTGACTTCCTTACCGCCACACCCAGTCGCAAGAAGGCGGAACAAGTCAAATGGTTCTACCCCAGGCATGTAATGGACCTGGAGAGGTTCCAGAGGGAGCTTGGGCCACTTCCTGAAGCTCTGACACACGGCTCAACCAAAGAGTTGATGGTCACCTGGGATAGGATGACGGGCGACACTTTGGATCGGGTCGTGCCTTTGCGGCCTCTGATCTGGCGCCGAATCACCCTGGCTCCTTGGTTCTCTGAGGAGCTAAGGGGGATGAAACGCCGGGAAAGACGCCTAGAGAGTAGTTGGAGGGCCAGTCGCTCTGAATCAGATTGAACCATGGTTAGGTATCATATTAAGACCTACCTGGGGGCGATTAGTGCGGCAAAGCATAATTACTTTTCCACTCTGATCGCATCGGCAGATAACCATTCAGCGGCCCTGTTTAGAGTGACCCGCTCCCTACTTCATTTGGAAGGGTGGGAGGATCCCATGCAAGGGCGTGCTGAGGATTTTGGATGTTATCTGCACGACAAAATCGATCAAATCCGGAGAGACGTGGACTCTGACTGGGTAGACTTGGGTAGGATGACGGAGGCAGAGTTTGTGACTGTTACCTGGGAGGAGTTTGACCATGTGACTTCCGAGGACATGGACAGGTGTCTGGAGTGGCTGAATGCAACCACATGTTTATTGGACCCATATCCCTCCTGAATGGTACTGGCTTCTCGGGAGGTCACACAAGGCTGGCTTCAGGGAATTGTCAATACTTCTTTGGGTGAGAGATTCTTGCCGGCTGCCTTGAAAGAGGAGGTGGCAAGATCCCTCCTGAAGAAGCCCTCCCTGGACCTGGCTGTTTTAGCAAATTATCGTCCTGTCTCCAACCTTCGCTTCTTGACGAAAGTTGTTGAGAGTGTGGTGGCATATCAGCTCCCACGGCACCTGGAGGAAAATGTCTATCTGAATCCGCACCAGTCCGGCTTCAGATCTGGACACAGCACGGAAACGGCATTGGTCGCATTGGTTGATGATCTCTGGAGGGCCCGGGATAGGGGATGTTCCTCTATCCTGATCCTGTTAGATCTCTCAGCGGCTTTTGATACTATCGACCATGGTATCTTGCTGTGCCGGTTGGAGGGGCTGGGAGTGGGAAGCACATTCTCCTCCTACCTCTCCACTCAGTTGCAGATGGTGTTAGTGGGGGGGGCAGAGGACGATCCCGAGGTGGCTCCTGTGTGGAGTGCCACAGGGTTCGGTCCTCTTGCCTCTCTTGTTCAACATCTATATGAACCCGTAGGGGGAGATCATCCGTGGCTTGAGGGTGGAGTTCCATCAGTACGCTGATGATACTCAGCTCTACATCTCCATCCCAGGCCACCCCAATGATGCCGTGGAAGTGATGGTGTCTTGAGGCTGTGCGGATCTGGATGGGGAGAAACATGCTCAGGCTAAACCCTCCCAAGACCAAGTGGCTGTGGTTTCCGGCATCCCGATATAGCCAGTTGGTTCCATCACTGGCTATTGGGGGCGATACACTGGCCCCCATGGAAAGGGCTCACAACTTAGGGGACCTCCTGGATACATGGCTGTCTTTGGAATAACATATGTCGGCCGTGGCCAAGGGGGCTTTTTATCGGGTTCGCCTAATCTGCCAGTTACGTCCCTTTCTAGATCGGAACTCCCTACGCACAGTCACTCAAGCTCTTGTCATTTCCCGCTTGGACTACTGTAATGCTCTGTACATGGGGCTCCCCTTGGTTCGCACCCGAGATTCCAACTGGTCCAGAATGTGGCCCCGCAGGGGATTATGGGGGTGAGAAGTTGCTTCCATATTACTCCTCTCCTGCGTGAGCTGCACTGGCTTCTGGTAGTCTCCCAGGTGCGCTTCAAGGTATTGGTCTCTTGCTTCAAAGCACTCTATGGCTTAGGACCTAGATATTTACAGGAATGCCTATTACCACCCATTACCTCCCACCGTCCAGTGCGCTCCCACAGAGAGGACCTCATTCAGGTGCCGTCAGCCTTCTCTGTGGCTGCCCCTACCATCTGGAACAAATTCTCCCCGGAGATATGCACGATTCTTGACCTCCGCGCATTTCACCGTGCCCTCAAAACCTTTTTATTTATCCAGGCTGGGCTGGCCTAGTTTCCCATTTTCCCCCTCATTGGGCTTTGGGTTTTTATTAATCATATTTGGAGTTTAGATTTTTAAATTTTAAAGTTGCTTAAATTTGCATCGGCCTTATTTAATATTTCATTTTATTCTGGTTTTTAGTTTTTCTATATACGCATTTTAATGGCTGTTCACTGCCCCGAGTCCTTCGGGGGGAGGGCGGTATATAAATTAAATTAAATTAAATCCCACTATCTCCGGGGTTGCCACAAAGAAGAGGGAGTCAAGCTATTCTCCAAGGCAGAGGTCACTCTTTTCCCCAAAGGAACCCAGGGCGGTGTACAGCCATTTAAAATACTTCACAAAACATATAA
>JANHFO010001768.1:158801-172378 GCA_032468095.1 Pareas carinatus
TAGATAGATAGATAGATAGATAGATAGATAGATAGATAGATAGATAGATAGATAGATAGATAGATAGATAGTATTTTTGAATTGTAAGCCACTCAGAGTCATTGACTGAGAAAGCTATAGAATTAAATAAATAAATATGTAAATAAATAAATGTTTTTGTGTGTATATGTGTATAGGGGGAGTGGAATGGAATATTGACTATATATGTGATGAAATACATAGTTAATGCAATTAGATTGCTTAGATTCTTCATTTAATCAAAGCAGTATTAATATTAACTTTTGTGTACACATTGGTAATCACATATCCTATGAAGACACACAAACAAAATTTATTGGAAATTTAATGGCAGGTCTGGGATGGCTATAGGTCGCTGGGTGATAATTAAACAATTGGAATTTCCATTGGCCTTCAAGACTGTGGTGACACTGTGGCCTTCAGGAACAATTGTTGGCTTTTAGAACAGGACACTGTCTTTTCCTCCAGATCCTGGGAACAGTAGATTGATGGAGCTGGCAAGGAGCAATTTATTGATGAATGAAATGTTATTAAAGTTTCAACCTTGTTGTTTTAATCTGTGCTACAGAGTTTAAAAAGTACTCTTTCCTTTGGTTCACTCTGGTAGATAAATAATAAACTATATCGAATATGTTTAACATAAATAAATAAATAAATCACCGGGCTGCAGTATAGCAGATAACACTAGATGGCAACAGATCATTAGAATTTTCTGTATCTGTTTTGCTGCCATCTAGTGGTTATTTGCCATTTGCAGGCAAGTTATGGTAGCCCTAATTAAATAATAAATATTGTAGTTTGGGTAATGAAAATATCTGCAAGCAAAAACAAACAAGCTCAGAGAATACCAATGACCCCTTATTTCAACTCTGAGCTACAAATAGTTTCTTTTATCAGTAAAAATATATATGTCCTAATCACCAACCACTATTCCAAATTAGTCTGTTTCCGAGAAATACAGAGGGTAGAATGTGCCCGCCGGTAAGCCAATTTATTCAAAATACATATAGCTGGGCAACTATATGGCAGGTGTTTCATGCAGGCTATTTGAAAATATTAGGTAAATAGCCATTTGAAATTTCTTTCTGAAAGACTGCCCTTTGTTTTGTGCTGCGCCCCCCCCAAAAAAATGCTTTGTGGGATGGTGTGATGATAATTGATGATAATTCCCTTCAAATTCCTCCTTTAAAAAACCAACATTTTTATCTCTGTAGTTTTTATATCCTCTTTCCTCTAGGTGCATAACCAAGCTAAAACTAGTTTAGAGTCATTTGCATTTTTCTGTATTAACTCAGCATCACAAATTATGCACTTAATGTACCTGGAATTCATCTGGAACATCTGCCATTTTCACAACATTGAAAAACGCTTCTGTTTATTTTAATTTTAATTTTTTTTTGAGAATCTCTCCTTTTCCTCTCTTTTGCAAGCATTTGACCTCGTTTGCCCTCACACAAAATAATTGCTTCGATAACTCTGACTGAGATTTTAGTTACTGAAACCCAAGAATTCATATGTTCAAACAGGATCCTGACTGGATGGGACTGAGCATGTTTCTTATTCAAGAAAAGAAGCAGCCAGAACTAGGCCGTTAAAAAAAAAGTAGAAGAACGAAATGCTAAAGAAATAGCACCTGGAGAATAAGGCTGCCAAATAAAACCAGAGAAAGGGGAAAAAACTCAGAATATATTATTATTACTTTGCCAACATTGCCAGATTCAGCTTTAAATGCAGAGTGTTATTGGTGAAGGATTTTATTCATTTTTTTGGTGAAATTTCAAAATGTTTTAGATTGTTTAGTTTAGTTTATACTTTATTGTCATTGCACCTCATACAATGAAATTAAATACCATCTTCAGTGTACATATACATAGAAAAATATAAAAATAAAATCAAACAAAACCATCCTTCACATTCTATACAAATAAATTGAAAACTCCTGATATCGCATTAATATTGCACTACGCAGTAGAGTTCAATATGGTTACTGTTCTAGAATAAAAGCTGTTTTTCAGCCTGTTTGTCCTTGTTTTTTATAATCCTGTACTGTCCGCCCGAGGGTAATAGTTTCAAAAAAGGGTGCCCAGGATGAGATGGGTCTTTAAGAAGGTTTTGAACCTTCTTAAGACAACAGGAGCTATAAAGCTGTTCCAAAGAGGGGAGAGGGCTGCTGCTGATCCTCTGGAGCACTGTCCTGTCTACCACTGTGCAATTGGCAAACCACACACAGGTGCAGTGCATTAAAATACTCTCCATGGTGCAGCAGGAGAAGGTCACCAGCAGTTTTTCATTCAGTTGTTGTTTCCCGAGAAGGCTCAGGTAATATAATCTCTGCTGGGCAATTTTAACCAATGCTGCACTGTGAGCAGACACACACCCCCATAAGGCCCTCTTTTAGGATAACCCCCAGAAACTTAAAACAGGCCACTTGCTCCACTCGGTCTCCATTGATAACTAAGGTCTGGATGTCTGATCTGTTCCTTCTGTAGTCCACTATAGGCTCCTTGGTCTTATTGATGTTAAGGACCAAATTGTTATCTCCAACCACAGAAGCAACTGGTCCACCTCATCTCAATAGGCAGACATATCTCTCTCCCTCCCACCAGAGATGAGTAACACACCACATCTGTATCAACTGCAAATTTAATAATACTATTACTAGCATGAGTGGGAACGCAGTCATGTACATAAAGAGCATAGAGTGAGAGACTCAACATGCAACCTGTGGTGAGCCAGTGTAAAGAATAAGAACCGAAGAGATACAATTACCTATTCTGACCCATTGAGAGCAGCCAGACAGGAAGACCATAATCCAAAGGCAGATTGAATAAGAGAGCCCAATGACAAAAATTGTAAGTAAAGATCACCGGGCATATACTGGAGATGAAGAACCAGACTTCGTTCTGCATCCGGCTTGTTAATGAAATTCTTGGTTTCTCATTTGTCTCCCTGCCCTTAGCAGCAACTTCTTGACATGAAAGGTTTGTTACATTGACTTAGTTGCTAGTGACAGCTTCATCCTTGCCACTGAACACGTGAATATGGTGAATGCGTTTCACCAGTCACTTTTTATTAATGATTTTAATATGCTGTCATGCCAGTGATGCATTGTGAAGGGGGCAATACAGAATGCATGGCTCGGGCCGTTGAAAAGTCAAGTAAACACCCACAGTGAGAAGTGCTTCTCAGCACAAATCAGGATAGAAAGTTACATATATATAATTCACTAAGCAAACTTAGCATTTTTTGTTTTAAAACCAGTGTCTGTTCTTGCACCTTCTTAAGTGGATCATTTGCTTGGAAGTCTGTAGAACAACGTGAAAATGTAAAACTAGGCTAACAAATCCAGTAATCTGGTTTTTGTCGTGGTTAAACTCCTTCTGGCTGGGAAATTCTGGGAGTTAAAATCTACAAGTCTTAAAATTGCCATGTTTGGAGACCCTTGATATAGAACATATCTGTGTGAAGGAGTTAGATATATAAAGAGCACAAGGAAGAGCAACAAAGATGATTAGGTCATCGTTGCTGAAACATATGAAGAACAGTTGCAGAATTTGGGTATGTCTAGTTTAATGAAAAGGACTAAGAATGACATGATAGCAGTGTTCCAATATTTGAGGGGTTGCCACAAAGAAGAGGAGGTCAACCTCCAAATCACCTGAAGGAGAACAAGAAGCAATGGATGAAAGCTAATCAAGGAGAGAAGCAACCTAGAACTAAGAATTTTCCTGACAGAACAATGATTTAGTGGAACAACTTGCCTCCAGAAGTTGTAGAGCTCCAACACCAAAGGTTTTTAAAAAGACATTGGAAAATCATTTGTCTGAAATGGTACAGGGTCTCCTGCCTGAGCAGGTGGTTGGACTAGAAGATCTTCAAGGTTTCTTGCAATACTGTTATTCTGTTCAAGTACAAGACTTTTTTCTTCTTTTTATCACCTTGTAATCTCTACATTCTGGGTGAATTCTGAGGGAATGAATGGATCTGAGCATTTACCAGTCAGATGCCCTTCCTGACACCTGTGTGCAGATATTTTTTTCTTTGCACCCTGGTAGAGAAGCATCTGTCCCTGCCTAGGGCGGAACTCCCAACTTTCTGAGTGAGAGGAGAACATGTTCACCTCCAGTCCAGGGCACTGCTCTGTACAAATTATTTTTCAGAAAAGACGTTCCACAGATCCACATATGCAAGAAAATTTGGGAACAGAATAAATTTCCACAACATAGATTTCTATATTCCTTAGATAATGTCTACGTAGTCCTTCTTTCAACAAGACAAGACTGAATCCATTTTTATATGTCCCTAGTACGGTGCCTTTAAATTGCATCAGGACTACAATTTGAACTCATGACTAACATGTAGTCTAAATACATCTGAAAGGTAGCAGACAGGGCGAAATTGCTATTCAATTTTCACTTTATTCTAAGTAAAATAAGTAAGTACTTTGCTCAACAATACCTGTTCTCGAGAATATGTTAAGAGAATTGCGGACTGATTACACTTAACCCTGAAGATTACAAGAAAAGGAGAATTGTATCCTTCTATAAGCTTTTGAATTTTCTCCCCTAACACTTCACACTATTAGCTATGCAATCTGTAGCTACTAGAAGTCAGAGCAGTGCTGGGGAATCTGTGGTCTACTTGATGATCTCACCAGCTGCTTCTGAAGAGTTAGTTTCCCAATTTGCATGCACGTTGGTTTCTTTAGGCTTCCTGTTTTCCCATGTAGCTGATGAGAAGGCATTCAGAACTTACATATGCTATGTTAATATGCTAATCTGAATGTCTATGCCAAATGAAGCACAAGGACTTTCCCAGGAGTCTCTTGTGTAATTCTGACCAAGCACCATGGACATCCCAAAAGTTCCACATGGTGTCATTTACTGTTCCTTTAATTCCCATGATGACATGTGAACTAGATTGCACTGACTTCTTCTTTTAAAATGAACTCTTCTTAAGTATAGGAATTATGGTTTAACTGGTTTCAAATATATTGTTGATTCTCTACTTCCGATGTTCATTGCAAGTCTGCAATTATTAATGTCATTTATGAAGAATTGTGGTCCTTTTGTTTTTTACTTTTGAGTGAAAAATGCAGCTTGCAAGCAGGATATGATTCATAATGACCTATCACATGAATTGAAAATCTTGAATTCTTTTTATCTAAACATAGCCAGAGCAGAAGATTGGAAATTGAAAATAACTTCTGCTGTGGTCATAGTGTTCGCTGTTCTGCAGTGACACTCTAACCAATTGTCATGAGAATCATTAAGAGGAATCTAAATGGGCCTTAATGAATGGAAGAAGTTTTAAAAGAGCTTTAGAAAGTAGCACTGACCTTCTTTTGCTTTGAAAAACTTGAAATGATCTGTGCTAATCTGGAGCCGTGAATTAGAATAGAACAGAACAGAACGGAACAGAACAGAATAGAATTTATTGGCCAAGTGTGTCTGGACACACAAGGAATTTTTCTCCGGTGTAAATGCTCAATATATTCAGGCTACAATTGACAAACTGTGGTTACAATCATAAGGCTATAATTAACGAACAATGGTTACAATCCTACAATACATTCATTATCATAAAGTACATTCATCATGTCATCTACGTATCGGGTGCATTTATAACCATAAAGTATATTCATTATATCATCATGTTATAAAGGACAGTCATCATGTCACAAAGCATTTCATCATGTCGCATATCAAAACATTTGTGGCAAACCATGTTACAAAACACATTCATCATGCCATACAATTTTATTATAGGTTTGGGAACGTCTATATTGAACAGTAATAGAATGCTAATAATCAATCTACAAGTCAAACCAGAATACTAAAGGACACAACTATTATATATTTTAATATGTAAGCAACAGTTATTGTCATACAAATAAGAGAATAGGTAACAGGTAGTAAGTAATAGGAAAGATGAGAAGGTTAATAAAGATATATTCCTACTAGATAATTTAAGTGTTATGGAAGTTAGTTATTTAGAAGATTGATGACATGGGAGAAGAAGCTGTCCTTGTGTCTAGTTGTTTTGATTTGCAATGCCCTGTAGCAAGTTGAAACAGATTCTGTCCAGGTTTTGAGGGTTCTATAATTCTTTTTATATTAATATATTTTTGGGGAACAGAACTTATCTCTTTGATACTCGCTCTGCTGTTAATGCAACTAAGCAAAGGCCTCAAATGGAAGATGATGGCAATTAAAAAGTGTCAACAATTATACTGTTTGATTATCTGTAGAGTCTTCTTCTGTCCTGGGCTGCTCTCCTCTGCCAAGTGGAAAATTTTACATCATCACAAGTGTTGGATCAAAGGTATTTTTCCAAAACTGGACTTTCTTGTTTTTTTTCTTTGAAAACATTTCACTTCTTCAGTTCAGAACTAATCTGAAAGTCTGGTTGCCTTTTGGAAAAAGCACCTTTGAGACAACCATGACCTGGGTAATTGCGTATCTCCATAGACACCAGTGTTGGAATAAGATTCAGTGGGCAACTTTTAAGACAAAATAAAAGTTCATGGATTTATTTTGTCTTTCACAAAATGTTTGACCCCTTGTTTGCTGTACCCCAAAATTCTCTGGGAGTGTATTTAGCAAGACCTACTTTTCTGGTTGGTTTATATCATGGTGCTTTCATGCTTCCCAGTTTGATCAAAATTCTTTTGTCCTTTTTTTAAATGCTGTACTAATGAAGAGACATTTCCCATCTGTTTTGAGCAGTGAAACTTTTCTTTCCATTAAACCTGCCCTTAATGAGTTTAGGTAGTTAGACTCTACTGAAAAGTGATGTCTTCTGAATTTTATTACTTGATGGCAACTTCAGAAGGAAAGAATTGAGAAATATTCAAGAAGTATCTTCTTGTATTTTGATCACCTAATGGGAAGAGAGGACTCGTTAGATAAGACTGTGATGCTGGGAAAGATGGCAAGTCAAAGGAGAAGGAGGCGGCAGAGAATCAGATGGCTGGATGGTGTCATCAATGCAACAGGCATGAGTTTGGGCAGACTGCAGGAGGCTGTGAGGGACCGTGAAGGCTGGCGGGCTGTGGTCCATGGGGTCGCAAAGAGTCGGATATGACTTAGCAACTGAACAGTAACAACATCTTCTTGTCTTTATCACAGCTAACATGAGCATCAAGCATTGTATTCACACATTTACCAAGGCATGTCGGTTTATACAGAGAGATGATGAGCCTTTCCATGTGGATTGATTTAAAATATCCTCCCATCTTTTAGTGGGTAGAACATTATACAGACATGAAATTTACTCCTCTGGCTATCAGTTCCTCTCCTACCTCTATTGCTTCTGCTCTGATTCACTACCAAAATGCTGTCTTGATTTTGTGTGTGCAGTGAGTGTGATAAGCAAAGTGGGGTGGAGTCTGAGTTGGCTGTCCTCCTATGCATCATCAGCCAGATGGAAAAGCCTCTGCCAATGACAGGTCGGCAGTGGGAATGGAGAGTCTGGCTGCAAAACGATAATTTCCAGGTTCCTTCTGCACTTTCCTCCTATCCCAGTTCTATCAGAAGTTAAACTGAATGAATGAATGAATGAATGAATGAATGAATCACATGTTGGAGTGGCAAAAGGACATCCATCCATAGAATTCCTCCCCCATCTTTTTCCTTTACTTAGGTATGCCAGGAATACAAATTTCCAGCTTCTCCTCGGTTCTGTTCAGGAGGCAAGCAGATAGCCTTATTTTCCACCATGATTCAACTCTTTTGCTAGTTCATCTTTGATTAAACCAGTAAGAGGCCATAGAATTAAGGCAGTTTCTCTGCTGGCTGAGCAGGATAATGCTATTACATGATTTTAATAGGTCATTGAGACAGTGCTTCTGCATCCAACTCTTAAAGAGAGAACTGTAGTGGTATGTGGGGATGAATTTGGGAGATGAGGCGAACAGATACTGATAAGACCTATCAGATAAGAGGGAGCATAGCCCAAGGCTGCATAATGGATGGACGCTTCCTAGTTTTTGGGCTGTAAAGGTGATGGTGGGCAAATTGTACTTTCAGACTTGCAAGATTCTGTTGATGTAGCTTCACAATTAAACTGAATTAACTTATCTGGCAATGCTTCATGTCTGGTCTACCTAGTAAGATTGGCAAACATAGCAGAATGGAAATATAAGATACTGACCAAGGACTGGAGGGAAGGGGTCTTCATCAGCATGAAGTGGCTGATACATTTCATTCTGATTCCATCAGCTTCTGGTCAACTGATTTTTCTTCCAAACCAAAGCTTAATAGAGTTTGCATCCCTTGCTGCTTTTGTTGGACACTGTCATCTAAAGGAGAAAATGCTATTGTAACATTGGGAATGTTATGGACTGCCTAAGCCTGTCTCACAGATGAACTTTGATGAAATAAAGGCAAGATCATGGGATACCAGGATGCCAGGATGGTACACTGGTTAAAAGCAGCACTGCAGGCTATTTCTGCTGACTGTCATCTGCCATTAGCCATCAAAAGTTCAGCAGTTCGATTCTCACTGGCTCAAGGTGGACTCAGCCTTCCATCCTTCAGAGGTCAGTGAAATGAGAACCCAGATTGTTGGGGGCAATATGCTGATTTCTGTAAACTGCTTAGAGAGGGCTATAAAGCACTGTTAAGTCATATATAAGTCTAATAAATAAATAAATAAATAAATAAATAAACAAACAAACAAACACACACATACATACATACATACATACATACATACATACATACATACATACATACATACCAGTAGAAAAAAGTTGCTGGGGTTTATTGTTTCAATTATGGTTCTTGTGACACAATGCATGAGACATGTAGAAAAATTGTGGCTTGTTGACATTATTACTCACATTACGTTATTTGAACCACTCTACAGATGAATATGGTTAGATATAAGGAGGAAGACCTTATAACAGGAACCCATAGAACTGTAGATTATCTTACTTCCACCCATCAAACCCTCCTATTTCATGTAACACAGTGGAAAAAAGCGTGTATTTATCTTTCATCACCATTTAATTATCCAGCTTAAACTGAGCCACATTTGATATGGGGAAGATAATGATGCCTGTAAAATCCATTATGTACAACTTAAGACCAAATTTGAATTTGAATCATAGTTCTGGAATAAAAGGGCATAATCTTTTGGTCCATTCATTTCCCAATTAAAACTACAAACTTTGTCCTGTAGCTGTAATAATTCCAATTAGCAGCAAAGTGGGAAAATGATGAGAATATGTTATTATTCTAAGGTAGGAGAAGATGATCTCAGGATAATGGTCTGCATATGCTCTAGTAACTAAATGTTCAACCCAAATATAATCTGGAGAAGGATACAAAAATTGATGCTCGGTTTTGACAAAAGGTTTTTGACAGGTTCAGTCCTTCTAGAGGTAAACAATCTTTCTTGGGCTAAAGATGGCACTTGGTCAAACTCCAGAAACAATAGAAAGCAAAGGTAGTACCAATAGTAATAGGCACCTTGGGTGCAATCCTGAAACAATTGGAGCACCACTTGAAAATCACTGGCAAATTTGCAAAAGGCAGCTTTACTTGGAATAACTTATATCCTGTGACAATAAATGTAACACCATCCAATATCCAGATCTGCCTATCTCAGGTCCTTGGGAAGGACGCAATAGACAGACAAAAATGCCAAATCGAGTCTGAACATCTGGATGGCTGTGCAACAGATCATAATTAAAATATATTCAATGCAGGGGAACCTTTCATGTATAAAGCAATTTTTTTTCCTTCTGTGTTAACTAAAGACTGCAGTACAGTGAAAACTTTTCAAATAGTTCCTAGAGTCATATATGAAAAAAATAAAGCTCACTAGGTCAGTAACAACAATATAATAGATCAATACAGAATCATAGAATTATAGGGTGATCTTCTAGTCCAACCTGCTGCCCAAAACAGGGGTCCTTATGCCACCCTGGACAATTGGATGTCTGTATCAGTGACCCCCAACCTTTTGGGCACCAGAGACCAGTTCCATGGAGAAAGGGTGTTCCATGGATTGGAGGGGGGATGGTTTTGCATGCTGCCTGCATTCAGCCAATGGGGCTTGACTTGTTTGCACAGCCTGGTTGCTGGCATGCCGTGGATTGGTACTGGTCCATGGACTGGGGGTTGCGGACCCCTGGTCTATATAATCAGCTCTGTCCATGTGACCACAAAGTATTTCAGTTTTGAAATGTTATTGTGTCAGTAGAGAAAAAAATGAGATTTCGCTGTGTAAGTGAATCATCAGAAAAGGACCTTGCTATACTTGAAGTTCTGGATAAGCACGTCAGCGTGGTACAAATATTTTCTTTCAGATATCCGTTTTGTTCACCCACTTGAATAACAGATCCATTGCAATCTGCAGCATACCTGCCACTTTGGTTGAATAACCTATTTCTTTCTCTTTCTATAAAACATGTAACAGTATTTCTCATTGCAACTGATTAGGAATTAAATGAGAAAGAGCAGCCTGCATGGCCAGGATTTTGTCTTTTTGATTTCTACTTCTAGTGAAAGTACTTTTCTGCTTTTCCTTCCTGTCTGTAATGGTTGGTGGGAGTGACCTTGGGAGGCAGAAGGAAAAGCTGCAGACAAGGCAATGATCAGATGAGAGGCAGCAGCTTCCAGAAGAAATGTGGACAGGGCAAATGTCTCAGTGGAGACCCTCCCTAGGGGAAGTGAGAAAGACGTGCTTTCAGAATTGCAACATTCTGCTGACTTAAACTTACAATGAAGTTAGAGCTAGTGCTTCAGGATGTACTTTCTGGACCATTGCTCGCCAACCGGGGGTCCATGGGAAAATTTTGGTGGTTCGCAGGAGATTGAGCTTGTTCGTCCCAGTCTGACAGCGATGGCAAGCTGGTTTTGGGTCAGACGTGTCCAGTAAGCCGCACCCAGCCCGACCCCACCTATGTTATATTAAGTGTAGGCTTGGGTTCTTTACCTTGTGGCATGAACAGCAGCAGATGAGTGGTGGGAGAGCAGCAACGGAGGAGAGCAGCCCGCCAGAAGCAGCAGCAGGCGAGAGTGGCCCGTGGGGACAGGGGTGGTGGGCGTGGGCAAGAACAACAGCGGAAGAGCAGCGGTGGCGAGAAGAAGGTAAATCTGGTCATGTGACCACTTAGGGAAGTGGGTCCAGTGCCCCAGGAGCTCAAGGGCCAGGCTGGGCACTTACACTTTGTTGCCCAGGGTTCCCGGCAGCCTGCATGGCCATCCAGGTCTCTGCCACATGGCTTGAGGCCTCCTGGGTGAGGCTGTGTCACTCGCCTGGGCCTGAACTAATATAATACAGGTCCTCGACATACGTCCACAAGCGAGCCCAGAATCTATGTTGCCAAGTGAGAAAATTCATATTAGTGGTCCGCGGGATTTAAAATTATGAATATAGTGGTCCCTGAGATCTAAAAGCTTGGCGACTGTTAGATTCTTGCAGCAGGGGGAAAGTCCATGGAGTGCAACAGTAACTCTTTATTGCAACAGTAACAGCAATCCAGCAACAACTCAACTCACATCTTTAACTTGCTCTGTTTCAATAGGAGCACTCAAAACAGAAACATCCAATCAACAAACAGAATCACCAGCCGCCAGACTGTCTACTGGCCAGGAAGGGGGAAACTAGGCAGATTGGTTAACCAGACAGCCTGACCAGTCAGACTTGTCGGATCTTACAGCGATCACTGGTCTGGCCTACCTTGCAAGGCTGACATTCCTGGATCCTATTGCCTTTTTCTGCTATATGTACAAGAATGCACAGAAAAATGGCATTCTTTCCCCCGTCCCCCCAGAAAACAGAGATTGAAACTAGAGATTTTAAAGACTAAAAAAGAGCAATCCTAGCCAAGAATCACTGAGGATGCATTGTAGATACGGTGGCCAGAGGGAACATAAAAGCTTTCTGCCTCTTTAATTGCCATTAAGAAGGTAGGAGCCCTATTCTATCAATCAATCGATCGATGGATCAATCAATTTGTCTGAGAGCATGCCAGATGCAGTGTTGCTGCAAGGTGAAAGACAAAGTCAAGGGAGTTAGAAATTAGTGGCCTTTTCTTGTATTGGATTTTATATTGAGCTCATGAAAGTTTAAATCTTCGATATTGGTCTGTGATTGCAGCAAAGTTGACAAGTTGATCAATTGACAAATAGGATAGTATTTTAACATTTAAGTGCTTTAATATTTAGTAGATTATTAATTTAGTAATTTAGGACTTTAGCAGTCTAACCTTCTGGTATCCTAGTGTTTTATTTATAGATTACTTAAATCATTTTGCTTTTAAGTATATATTCTATTAGTATATTTAATATTCTAGTATTTGCGCTTATGTTGTATCCCGCTAGTTTTACTTTGGTGCATAGAATTGGTTAAGTATTTTTTTTCTTTTACTTCTCTTTGTGTGTTGCCATTCTTACCATGTAACTGTACAAAATTCAATAAAGAATATTGATTGGCTGACCTTTTCCATGCATATTTCACCCAACAGGCTAAACAAGTTTGCTTAAGTATGATAATAATGCTGAATACATTTTAATTATTTGAGTTCATGCAACACATTAAGCCAAATATATATATTATTATTACAAAACACAAAAGCTGGAATTATACAATCTGCTAAATCAAATAAACTATATTATGGCTTGTGTAAAACTGGTCTTAATTTATTACTTTTTAAAATCAAATATATACATTGATATATCGTTTAGAGACTTCTATATGTTTTTAACAACATATAATGACAGTGAATAATCTCAGCAGTGTTAGTTACAGTGCTTCTGACTTATTTGATCATCTCCAATACTGCATAAGACCAAATTACAACTTTATAAGCAATTGTATCTATGCCACTGAAACATGGACAATAACAACACACACAGTACAAAAGCTCAATGTGCTCCATCAATGTTGTGTACAAAGAATTCTGAGTGTCACTTAGCCCAACTATGTCACCAATGAGGATATTTTGAGGTGTAATGGATCCTGGAAGTTGCAAGCTATTGTGACAGAACAACAAATGCATCCAACTGGACATATTTTTCGCTTTGCCAGAACATCGATACTTGAAAAATGCTTTACTATGGGAGCTGCCAGAGGGAAAGTGAAAGTGACAGATGTTGAAAGATGACTTACAGACAGTGGACATCAAATGGGAAGATGCCAAAGATGCTGCCGCTGACAGATTTCATTGGAAGAAGTTTTTTGTCCTATGCCGTTCGTACAAAAGAAATCAGTGATGATGATGATGATGATGATGAATAACCTCAGCAATGAAAACCACCTTAGTAATAATAATATATGACACATTGAAATAAATTAATTTAGACAAAGAAATATAAATAAAATTGCAGATTGGAGAATTCTAAGATTTGAAATCCACTCTTCTTAAAGTTGGCAAGATTGAGAAATGCTCCTCTGAAGAAAATGGGGACCACAATAGAAAAATCTATCTCCAGTCTCCAGGCTTCAAGAAGATGTATGTATGTACCTATTTGCCCAGGATGAACCTATCAGATGGGTCCATTTTGTTTATAAAGTCTCCTATGGCTAAACATTTTTATACTTCA
>JANHFO010001768.1:226373-236631 GCA_032468095.1 Pareas carinatus
GGCACCACCATCACCGCCATCGCCACCCGGCACAGTCCAGGAGGCCGTGGCCTTAGAATTAAATTGAATAGGCCGCTGTCTCCTCCACCATTTCACCAAAGTCAACTTCTTCCGTCGCCAGGGAAAGACCCGTGGCGACTCGACCGCCGCCGCCGCCGCCGCACCGTCGCCGCCATTTCCACTCATAGGGGGGGGCGGCTCGTTGTAACCCCGCCAAACCAGCGACCCACTTCGAAGTGCCTCCTTATATTATTGGCTGCATCTTCCTAGCATCCGAGATGTTCTCAGCCTTTCTCATCCCCTTCCTGCATGAATATGGAGCATTAAAGGCCCATGCCACAGTCCATACCATGTAGTTAATGAGGTGGGTTTAGGGACAAGATTACTTCAATCTCCTCCTAGAGGAAAGTCTTCAGGTCATTTTCTCTGACCGTCTTGCCCAGTCTTCCACTGAAAATGTAATGGGTGCTCACTTAAACCTAGGCTGTCTGCTTTCTAACTGACAAGCTCAGTGTCTTTTAACCATTGAGTCATCACGCACCCAGAGTATCATTACCCCTTCATTTTATTAAGTTTTTAAATTAAAGAATAAACACTTTTACAAATTAAATGTGGATTGGGTCCTCACTGTTACCATCACTGTTGTGTCACCTCAAGGTAACGGGTGGTCTTTAAAGGTGAGGACTTTTTAACCTGACTTTGGAAGGTACTGTAGCTCAGACTGAGCTTGAACTATATGCCACCAGATTGACAGATGGTACAAGGCGGAACAATAAGAGGATTGTGAAGATGATTACTGCAGGAGTTTTCTACCTTTTTTGAGGCAATTTCCATCACCAAAGCTTAGCCTGGGATTTTTTACCCCACAGCAATGAGGTAATTCCTGGCAATGTGTGAGACAATTTATGGGCAATCAGACTGTTCTGAGTATAAAAAAAAGAGTCCATATAGCAATAGCACTTATATACCATCCCACAATGCTTTACAGCACTGTAAACAGCAAGTGGTTTACAGAATCAACATGTTGCCCCCATCAAACAGGGTCCATATTTTACTGACCTCAGAAGAATGGAAGGCTGAGTCAACCTCCAGCCCATCAGAATTGAACTCCTGGCTGTGGGCAGAGCTAGCCTGCAGTACTGCATTCTAACCACTGTGCCACCAGCACTCACATATGGTCACTTCAACAATAAGGTACAGGGGAAAGGGCTATGAATTAGGATAGAAGAAAGTAATTTGAATACTGGACCATGTGGAGCATCCTTCAGAAGACCTTCCACTATCATTTTGGTGTTACTTGCCCTCTCATCGCTAAAGAAGAGCTTTTTCTTCTTTCCAAGGAGATGCTTCCATGATAAGAAGCAAAAATTTGACTAATGCTGTGCACACGCATGCACGAACACACACACATGAACAATTTAGAACTATTTGAAAGGCAGCTTTAGGACCATTTAAAGGAGAGTTTTTCATTTTGCATCATTTGAAGAGAAATTCCCTTTGATGAGAAATTTGGGGGAATTGGAGCCTTCAGTATTCTTTGGAGAACTTTTAACTCGAGGGAAGGGTTGAGTCTCTCACAAAATCCTGCATGGGCTGTTTTGTTTGTTTGTCCATAAAAATTGGCTAAGACAAATGGGAATACCTCAAAGCAGTGGTATGTGTGTGTGTGCAGACAGAGAGAAGACAGTGAGAGTAAAGGTTCATTCTTTGAGCTTGTGGGTTGGTTTCCGAACGTTTCATTACTAGGCGAGGTAACATCTTCAGTGGATTTCTAGGGAATGTTAGTGTTGGTGTTCTATTTATAAGGACTTGTGGTCAGTAATCATTGTGATGGGCTGGTCATCTTGGGGGAGGATCTAGTGAGGGGTCAGGATGGTCACATATGGAGATGGACCTGTGATGGGTCTTGTGATAAGGAAATCCGGAGAAGGTCATTGAGAGGTTGTATTCACAGCTATTGCAGAAGAAGAGAGTGTTAAGCAGGGAACATATTGTGTCTCAATGTGAAAAAAGAGGCAGAGGCCAAATTCTCTTGGAGTTTCACATTTATTCAGCACTGAAAGAACCCTGGATGCATTTTGAGGCGAGCATATATAGGTTCTTTAGTTTCACTTGGTTACATAATAGGAAACCCAGCACACAGTAGATAAGATTTAGGAGTTACACATTCTGAAGAAAATATTCCAAATATTAGCTGTAAAATACTTGCAACACTTTGAGTGATATACACAAGGGGGAAAGAGTTCAGCTTTCTTCCACATAACATCAAGATAAAAGCAGATTCAAGAACAAGAAGTTGTAGTTTTAACATGGAGAGTTAAATATTTAAAATAAAAAGATATTAATATTATTACCATCATTTTATACTTCAGCTTTCTGCTTATTTTCTTGTAAATGTTTTTTTTTTCAATATTAAACGAACATACACAGAGAAAAGGAAAAAAAGAAAAAGAAAGTACAAAAAAGAAAGAAAATAAAGTGATCATATAAAACTGATTTCTCTTGCTTTCCTCCCTCTTCTCCTCACTCTTCCCTGCTGTTCTTCTTCTTCTACCTCCTGCTCCTCTTCTTCCTCTTCTCACTCATCTTAACTTAATTTACATCCATTCTCTCTTTCAAATTAGATGTCTAATTTCTAAATCGCTTTTTAGATCCGTTCCATGTTCACAACATTAAAATATTCAAATCAATTGTTATCTAAAATTCCCCTTTTTCAAATTTATCACTTTACATATTTTCTCAATTTCCAATTACCATTTTATACATCTTAATTTTTAATTTTACCTAAATAATACATCTTTTGATTTAACATATACAATCCATAACAATCCATATCAAATAAACTTTTTTCAATGTTATCACTTTTAAAACCTTCTCGATTTCTTAATTTAATTTCTAATTTTATGTAGATGTTATATCATTTCATGTAGGTATAGGTGTGTTCGGGTCTTCACCTGTGTAATATTGAAAATATCTTGGCGACGTTTCAGCAAGGTCTCACTTGCCATCTTTAGGTTGGTGCTTTTAGATTCTTGCTAGTTTTTTTGCCGAAACGTTGCTAAGATATTCTCAATCTTACATGGGAGAAGACCCGAACACATCTATACTTACATACCTGTACCCGTGAAAATCTACAAAAACATATATCATTTTAATATATACATTTCAAATCCATAATAGATCCATATAAAAATCAATATCTTAAACCTATAATCTCAAATAAACCACTTATTTCAATTCTATAAGCACACATTTAATAAAATTCTCTTTATCAGTACCACCACCGGTCTTTTACTACTCTTATGCCTCCATTTTAACCTATATCTCTCCTGGCAGCTGTTTCTTCTTCAAACACTTCTTTAAATCATTTCTCCTTTATTTTAGTAAATATTTATACCTTTAAATTCTATTTCCTCTTATTCCTCAATTCTATATTGTCTCTACTCCCAACTTCCTTCCCCAATTCTATTTGGTTAGCCACCCCTTTTTTATTCCAGATCTTTGGCTCCTTCAACTCCACAACAAGATTCAATTTACCACATTTAAGACCTTCATTATTATAATACATTTCCCCCCCAATATCTCTGGAAGGATTAATATTTTTCTCCATCTTCTTATTTCTTATTGTCTGATTTTTGTTCTTCTTCTTAAGATTTCTCCTTCTTCTGCTTTGTCCTGGTATTTTTTCCATTTTTAAAAATCTCTTTTTGACTTCCCTCTTTATTTGTTGATGGCAACATCTCTCAAATAGTTTAATTATTTCTTCAATATGTGCTAAGAAACTCTCACCAATTAAATCTTGTATCTCGTTTTTTGTTACCTCCATTTTAGCTATTTTAGCTGGCTATTTTTTTTAATTAGTTGAATCCAATCCTTATAATCCAATTTTTATTACTCACAGTCCATAGTCCACAGTCCACAGTCCATAGTCCATAGTCCAGGCCTTTAAGTCTCATTTAAAATCCATCTAGTTTCAAGCCTCAGAAGTCCAAATCTTAAAAAAAATAATTTATTGTTCTCAGTCATGCACTTTTTTGCAAATCACCATTAATCTTTTTTAACACCATCATTCGTTTCTGTTAAAATCCAGAACAAACAGTCTTTAACTTTTTGTCTCAAATGATCCACAAAAATCCTCAGATAAAAAGTTAGAAATTTATCACCTCCATTTTAAATCTCTTTCATCCTTCCTTCATATTTTTACTCCCCTGTAGATTTTAGTCGCCTTTGTTTAATTTTTTTTTGAGGATAATTTATCAGTTTTCTTACTCAAACAGGCCAATAGAATTTTCTTTTATAGAGTATAATCATACATTTTGCTTCTCCTCACCAGACCAAATGTTTTCATTTTTTTTGCTTCTGTTGATGCTAGTTTTGCACTGTTCCAGGCCTTCTCCCTAGTGGTGCCGCTTTTGCAGACGCCATTTTTTCCCAATGGAGAAAAAGAGTTGTGCGGGTTAAGCTCCACACATGGCCTCTCTCTTCAGCTGCCCCTCCAAGGCAGCCTTGGGAACTCGTGTGCCCCTGAAATGGTGAAATGAAGGACTCCAGCTGCCGAAGTCCCGACAGCCTCATCTTCGTTGGAAGAAACCGGAACCGGAAGTCCATTATCATGCTTTTATTCTAATGGGCTGAATGGCTGGGTCTTATTGGAAGGTTATGGACTTCCCCTTATACTCTCCGAGGGCATCACTGAAGATGTCTGTGAACTCTCTGTAGACTAGCGAAAACCCAATCATGGTGACATGGTTGATTTCAGTTACTTGGATACCCAGGGCCTCAAACCACTCCAGCCCAATAAGGCTGGTCCAATCCCCCTCTACCATGGTGACTGTTAGGGGACTGTTAGGAGAATCTCTAGAGAGATTAAAGTTAAAATAGTTTAAAATTGAACAAGAGAAGGGCAAGGAGTGATTCAAAAAGAGAGACCCACTGTTAAGATACCCACATTTGCATAGATGAATGCAGCTAAGAAAATATGAACCGTGAAGACCCATTGGTGTCATTAACTAAAAGAAACCTCTGTGGACCAGGATGAAGGAAACCACCAGGGGCCTCCCTTTGCTTCCATCAAGAGTTGTATTATTCCAGATTCAGTTATTCATTAATCAGGGTGATGAGTTAATTAATCTGTTAATCCTCCTTAGACTAGTTCTGTCACACAGAACTAAGTAATGCCATGTCTAAGTTGCCTTGCAATTTCATAAAATGATGTTGTCTAGAAGTAGCTTCTGTTTTCTTTTCTTAATTCTATTTTATTATAAGGCTACATTCACAGAATCTTTCAGGTTGCCATACCCTGACCCAAGTCACAATCCTGTATTTCACCGCTGCCTCAGTAAAACATTGCAATGCAGTGAGAAAAATGATGGTATGCTTCTTGGGATACCATTTATCCAAAATTGCTTTGTTCTGAAGAATGAATGAAATGATTCTGGACTTTTGTGGTGTCCTCACAATGAAGGTTAGAAACAGGATTAATATATGGCTGCAGGCTATTATTTACTAGGCAACCCTTTGATCTTGCTTCAAAGATACTTCCTTACCTAATACTCATGCATCCTTGCATATTCTCTCCAAACTGCACAAGGCCTCTTGCACACCTTTGTGCATTCTCTGACTCATGTAGCACCTTGTGCACCCATGCACACCCTCCTTGGCCTATATGGTGCCTATTGCACACTCTACACACCCTCTTGACCAGTGTCATGCACCTTTATGCGCACCTGCACACTCTCTCAAACAGGAAGGGTCCATGGGACTGCAGTGCAGTACATTGTTAGGCAGGATGCACGACAGGTGCCATGTGTGTCTGGGAGGGTGCACAGGGTTGTGGCACAGGTCAGGAAGGGTATGCAGGAGTGCAGTAGTGGTCAGCAAAATTTGAGCACAGGGAGCAAGATTTCACTTACTCAAATTGTGACCTATGCCATCAACTTCATGATTGCCAATGCTCCCTTCCAATTTCCCAAAAATGTCGCAGGGAATGTCAACAATCACAATTGAGTTTACACTTCTTGCTGGCTTTCTCACTGACTTCTGGGAAGCTTTTAGGGAGCACTGGCAAGGACAAGCCATGACATCACTTTTTGCAGTATCACAGCAGCACCTGAAAGAGCAGCACTGCACAGGTGCTGAAACAACCACAACTTCCCCAGATTTGCAAATTCTAATCTGGGTTGGTCACCGGAACCCGAAGTTTAGTCTTCCAAGCTTTTGGACTTGTGCTGAAGTGCATCCTCAGGGAACTTCTCTCTCACACCACAACATCTCAAATTTTTTGATTCAAAAATAGCAGCTCTACGATGCCTAGTTGAAGGTTATAAAAAAGACAAGACTCAAAGAGTTTTAATAGTATATAGATTTCTTAAAACATCTAAACTGTATGCAATTATCACAGAAACCTTTAGTAGCCTTGTAAAGTTTAGAGCCCACTGGAAAGACACTCTTTGCATTGTAACTGCGCAATTATGTGTGCATGTGTCTATATCTCGCATATTTCTCCTTTAAAAAAAGATAGATTTTTTTTTGAAATTCCAATACTTGCTTCTATTATTTGAAACTTCAGAGGCATTAAAAAAGTCCTTGTAAAGCTTCTATTAGGGTGGGAACTGCTGCCTGACACACACAACTGATAAAAAATAGATTAAAAATTAAACATTTATGACCTAAGGAGCTGCTGAGAAGACCTTGCTCTGAAGAACACATGTAACAATAAAAGCCAGGCACTCAAAATGGGGATTGACCTGTTGTACTTTCTTAATAAATGTGCATGTTAGCTTTTTAAGCACTAAGAGGATAGTGGCACTATTTCCCCATATAATATTCTCAGAGGACATTTTCAATATAATTCTACAGGGAGCATTTACAGGCTGATGGGCTGCAATGCAGCATGCATTCCCATTAACAGGAGTTATGTGCTGCATCCAACGGGAAAGTACATCCTAATAACTGTTAACTAATAACCACACCAATAACAAAACATCCTATGTTGTCCTAATTACAAAGACCAAAGCCACCTCCTCGCCCCACCTCTTACAAAGTAATTACTTCATTTGTATTTAGACACCACTTGGCAGCCACTGTTCTGAATCAACCGTGGTTGCAAATCTGTAATTGTTGCAATGCCGGAAAGCAGATGCTTGGAACTCTGTAACTTGGGAGCTGAAGCTCCATCCCACTGTCCAACTCAGCCTCTACTTATCTTAATACCAGGCAGCCATCTCCTGTGTTGCCATAGCAATAACAGGCAAGGTCACCCGAGTCAAGGGGAGAGAAGAAGATGGCAGTGTCACCATGGCAACAGGGATCTATCTCCCAGTTCTGGCCCAGTAGGAAACAGATGGGTCATGAAGTGGAAGCATGGAAGGTTAGCCCATGAGTATTTAAAGGCAGGCATGCCAAGGCTAAGTCGGACCTTCCCTATGGCTCATGGGGAGCTCTGGCTGTTGAGCGAAAAGACAGCAGGAAGAGAAGGGGGAGAGCAAGAAGTTTCTTCAGACTACTGGCATCTGTGAGAACATGGAAGAGGCCTCAAAGCTTGTAGCAGTGCCAAAATATGGGAACTAAAAGCAACAGCAAATCTATCATCAATACATAACTCACCATGGATGGTTGTCAGTGCTCAATTCATGGCCTTCAGGATACCTTGAAAACAACATCACCACCACCATCATCCACCAGGACCATCTGGAACCTACATTCGATTCTGATTGTTATTTCTGAATTTCTGGAACTGATTACATACAGTAGGAATCCCAATCTATTTTGGGTAGAACAACAAGAAGTTAACATTTCCCACCTCTTGAAAGAGCACAGATGGCAGAGATGCAAGAGAAGTCACTCCAGCTGTGTTTCTGTTGAAAGAAAAAACATAATAGCCTATAAAAATCAGAAGAAATGGGGTATCATATCCTATATACTGTGTCAGGTTATCATTAAGAATCTCAATCTACTAACTTTGATTTTTTTTCATTTTTGGCTAACCTTAGAATCCATGCAAATAATGGTTGGAAAAGGCTACCTGCAATTCTGTTCAATTATTTGTTTGTTTGTTTGTTTATTTATAAATTCTGATTCCACATTTATAGGAGGAAAAATAATAGAAGCCTTTTTCCTGGAAAGTAAGGCAGGATAAGGCAAATGTACACTTTGAAGTGTCAGGCACAATAATATCACATGCACTATAATAAATTCAAAAGGTAGTGAACTTTTTGGACCCTCTCAAGCTCTGTACACATTAATCAAACATCCTGACCAACATGTACTTTGCCTTTCTCTTGCTGTTTTTTCAGATCAGAGTGTATTATCCGAAGAGCAAATGGTAAGTGAAAAAAAATCATACTATGATCCAAGTTTGAGATACAGAAAGTAGCAATTGTACCTCTACATGTTCCATCCTGCAAACATGGACATATTCAGGAGAGATTTGACTCCCGATCTTACTATTTGAAAGGAAGTTGGGGAGAGATCGTAGCAACAAATATTTTCTCTTGTGACTCCCTCTTATGAAACTCCCTGGAGGTTTTGATGAGGCTTTAATCTGATGAGTGTCTAATGACATTCTGGCATTTCATAGATGACCTGTTTGTTGATAAACTGTTAATATTTTGCTCCACTTACACTATTTGAATGCCTTTCATTGCAACCCTGTGCTTATTTTAGAGTAACCCTTAAGTTCAATACTTATTTTGGTTCATTGTCCTCATAAGAACCCTGAGTTAAATTTAGAATAGGCCACATGCATTATATTGTATGTATATCATCACAGTGCATTGAGAATTAACAACTATATGGGTAGTCCTTGACTTAAGATCATGCATTTAATGACATTACAAGGGCATCAGAAAGGGTGTACTTTATAGCCTGTAACCATAACAAAATGTCACCTATACACGCACACACCTGCAGTCTTGTGATTACAATTTGGTCACTAGGCAACCATCTTGCATTTATGACTGCTTGCAGCATCCTGCAGTTATATGATCATGATTTGAGATATATATACATACACACACATGATCGTGATTATGCTTATATACTCAAATTGTCTATGAATGTATCTTTGATCGTATCCTTGTTGTAATCACGGTTGTTTATGTACATATGTAGGTACTGAGCATGCTCACTGAAAACGAATTTCTTGTGTGTCCTGACACACTTGGCAAAATAAAAATTCTGATTCTGATTCTGATATACAGATAATCAGATAATTTATTGAGCAATTGGAACATTTCTCTAGAGTAAGATCTGTCCCCCCCAATCCTTTCACAGGACCCTGAATTTGTGGCCGTGTATGGGGATCAAATGGGGGAGTTCCACGCTGGAAGTGGCTGCTGAATTGATGACATTTTCCACTTCTTCCTTTGCTCTCTGCTCTCTACAAGTTCCTCTTTTCTTATCATATTGATGTATTCTCATTATTTTCATTCTCATTGTTTATTTCATTGTTCTATTATTTTACTCCTGTTTACATTCTTTTCATTTCTTCCTTGGTATTGTTGTTAGCAGCCTAGAGTAGTCCCATGGCAAGATGAATGGAAAATAAATTTAATAAACAAGCAAATTTATATTATAGGATATTGTATGGATGATACAGGAGAACAGTGCAAGTATTTATTATGTACCAGCAGGATCTGGGTCTGGGTCTGGGTCCACTCAGATAGAAAACAGTAATCATACTTAAGTTTCAGTGATCCAAAAAGATTATTTCCTTTGCCGTCCATCTAATATAATTGATGTCTTTAAACATTTGAGGAGTCTAGACTTTACAGTACTATACTGTATAAATATTATTATTGACACTCTAATTATTGTTTCAATTAACCAGAGTCAAGAATCTGTGAGTTCTCGATGCTAGTTGGATGCTAGCCAACTCCCACTGGGTCTGATCTGCATAGAGTTAGGACTTTAATAGAGGAGGAGAAACCTCAATTTGCTGGTTTTATTAATTGGATTTGGCAAGAGTTATCCATGCCTCAGTTGTAGCACAGATTAATGACTGCAGCATACGCTGATGTGGGCCCTTTAAAACCTGTAATCGCAATTGGTTCAAAATATTGTGGTGCCCATACAGAAAGCTCTGCATAACTTACAAATTGGGATAGCTGTTGATAGCAAATCAAATCTGTTGCAAAAGAGTAAAATATAATGATGGGCCTCATCAATAGAATGTCTAATTATGGAACTTTTATTGAACATCCCAGACCACCAGCCTCATCTCCCCTGTCCCCCTCGCAGGCTTGGCCCATCAACACCA
>JANHFO010001768.1:311612-324608 GCA_032468095.1 Pareas carinatus
GGGAGGGGAAAGGGGGGAATTGGTGGTGTACAGATAACTTCAATAACATAGAACTTTAACAAATATTTACAAAATTACAAGTAACATCGCAAAAGAAGGGAGAAGAAATGGAAGTCAAAATGTGGAATTATCTGTAAATATTGTTAAAGTTCAATGTTAATTTTTTATGTTTTCTGTACATCGCCCTAAGTCCTTCGGGAGAAGGGCGGTATATAAATCTAAATAAATAAATAAATAAATAAAAATCTGGTTGATGAACTGACTTTGGTTGATTTTTGTTGAACTGTGTTGAAATTTAAATTTAAACTGTGCGAAAGGAAAGAAAGAAGAAAATGGCAGATATGCAGGAATGTTTTGAAGAGGCTATTCACATATTGGAACAGTTGCGAGAAACTTGGGAGAAATATTGTCATTTATGAGAGGTACAAGAACTTAAAAAGAAAAGATGGATTCGGAAACACGAAATATTTCAGAATAATAAGAAAAAAAAGAAGGAAAAGAAAGGACATCAACTGGAGACTAAGAGAGAAACAAGAAAAGAAGACAAAAATTAAAATGAAGGTGGAAGAAAAATGGATTACCTTTTCAGAAAAAATCAAATTTCAAGAGAGACAATTTCAAGATAAGGGTCTAAGATTTTATATGAAAAAAATGAGGGGGAAGGGAAAAAGAGAAACAGTTAGAAAAGAAAAGGGAGGAATCAAGCAGAAAGAAATGTGGAAAGAAGGGACATTATAGAGAGTGCGGGGCAAAGGAAAAAAATAAAACCAGGAGACCAGAAAATGGAGAATTTAGTCCTAAAAGTGTTGGGGAAGGAAACAAGAGTTAGAAGAGGTATAGGTTAAAACCAAGAAGGTTTTTCTTCTTTTTATTGGTAAAAAGGGTTGCTGACAAAGGGAAAGTTTCAAGATTATGTTGAAAAGATAAGAAATCTTTGGGAACAAATGTATTGGTGTATTGTTATGAATGACAAAGGAAAATAGTGAAAATGATAATAAAATGAAATGTTATAAAATTTATAGGGAAATATAGTGAAGATATACGATGAGTTAAAGAAGGTGTCTTCTATAGATAATTAAGGTAAAATTAATAAAAGAAATAAGATAAACATTGATATATTGAAAGGAGATGATTATGAAATTATAAGTAGACATATTAGTTGAGATATTAACACTTAAAATAGAAGTATAAAGAAAATTTTTCATATAATGCAAGTTGTATCTAATTAAAATGAACTTTTTAACAGAGAATGACTTAAGTATAAATGGTATTATGTTATGAGATTTGAGTAAATTGCATATTAAATGTGATGTTATTTATAAAATCAATGAAGTTTTTAATAATACGTGACTTAGATATGGAAGAGAGAAACAGTAGACTTTATATAAGATGCTATTACTACTGAATTGTTTGTAGGTTAAACATGTTTTTTGTTTAACAAAAAAATGATTAGGGAATATATAAAATGAAAAAAAAATACTTAAAAGAGATGAATGAAGAAAAACTTTTATATAGTACAGGATGTATTTTCAATTAAAATGTATTTTTAACAGGAAATGAAAATAGATAATTTATAGAAGGACTGAGTTTTGAAAGGTTACACTATGGAATTTATAAAATTAATGAATTTTAAATATGTGATCCATGCAGGGAAGATAGAAATAGTAGATTTAATATAAAATGATATTGCTATTGGAGTGCTTGTAGGTTTTGCTCTTTTTTTTTTTAACTACTATTTTTATAAGATGAAATTATTATGGAATGTATAAAATGAATAAAATTTTAATAATATGTGATTTATGTACGAAAGATAGATTAGATAGAAAGATAGAAATGGAAGCAAAAGTGAAGAAAGAAGAAAAATTTTAAAGCTTGATATTAAAATGTAAATGAATGTCAAGGTAGATATTTAAGGATTTATGTATTTTAATATTGAATGTATTCAAGACTGGATGAAAAGAAGAAGATGGAAGAAGAGGAAGGAGGCCAGAAAAGGAAGAAGAAGGAAGAAAGAGAAGTTTTATGTATTTATGAATTATGTTACTATTTCTATATATATACATTTTTCTTTTTTTTGAAAAACAATTAAAAAATTTGCAAAAAATGAAAGAAAGAAATAGGAGGAGAAGGCATAGTGGCTGACTTAAAATTTGGCTTGAGCTCTGGACTTTTTTGATTTATGTCCACCTTTCAAACATGCCTGAATGGTTCTAAAGTCCTGAAAAAGATATGTATCAAACTCAGCCTCCCCATAAATCAGTACTCCTCATTTTCTTAGATTGCCCCTAAGATCAGTTGTGCAACTTTCAAAGAGAATTTTGATATTAAATGGCTGATATATAGTATGAACACTGGGCCCTATGAAACAAAATGCAATTCAGTGGTAAGAGTAAGGTTTTGAACTTAAGCAAGAGAAACTGCATGCACAGATACAGAATAGGTGGTAGCTGGCTCAACAGCAGTATCTATGAGAGGGATCTAGGATTCTTAGTGGACAACCATTTAAATATGAGCCAGAAGTGCATGCTGCAGCTGTCAAAATAGTCAATGCAGTCCTATGCTACATCAATAGAGAGACAGTATCAAGATCACGTGAAGTGTTAGTATCGTTTCATTCTGCTTTGGTAAGACCATACTCGGAATACTCCATCCAATTTTGATCACCAAAATACAAAAATGAAGTTTAGACTCTAGAAAGAGTGCAGAGAAGAGCAACGAAACTGGGCATGTCTAGTTTGACACATAGAAGGAGTAGGAGTGACATGATAGCAGTCTTCTAATGTTTGAAGGGTTGCCACCTTGAAGAGAGGGTCAACCTATTTTCCTGAGGGCAAGACAAGAACTAATGGGTGAAAACCATTAAAGAAAGATTAATCCTAGATCAGTGATGGCGAACTTATGGCATGCGTGCCAGAGCGGGCACACAGAGCGGTCTCTGCTGGCATGCGAGACAAGTCACCCCAGCATCACCCCAGGGCTGAGCAGGCTCAGAAAGAGCATAGCGCCACTAGGTAATGATGTCGCCAGCTGCGGCTCATTAGCTGCGACTCGTCAGGGTATTCAGTGTCTAAAAGGTTAGCCATCACTTTCCTAGACCTAAGGAGAAAAACCCTGACAGTGAGAACAATTAATCAGTGGAATGACTTGCCTCCAGAAGATGTGGTGCTCCATCATTAGAAGATTTTAAGAAGAGCTTGAACAGCCATTTATTCAGAATGATATAGGGCCTCCTGTTCGAGCAAGAGGTTGGGCTAGAAAAAGTCCCTTCCAATTCTATTATTCTGTATTCTGCATTCAAAGAGTAGGCAGCTTTTTCAGAGTTTTATTTTTTTGGGGGTTTTTTTAGCATATGGCGCGTGTTTAGCGAGGGATCACTGTGGTGGCTGTGAAAGGAATTTTTATCGGGTGATGTTAGCTTTTACCTGCGGGATGCCTGAATGTTGTTAGGCAATGGGGCGATGCCCCTCAGCGATCTAACTGGTTCATGGGAATTGAACCGCCAAGCTGCTGACCACAGTGGTGTGCAGGCCCAGTGTCTCATCACGTGAGCCACCATGACCCTTTCTCAGAGTATATCAATGATTTAGCCACTGGTAAGTTTTGAGAACAGACCTTCTTCTTCCTCCTTCTTCAACCACATACCTTGCATTCTTAATCAAGCTGTGTTAAGATTAGATAAACCAGGATGGCAGTCAACCTGATGGAGGTCAATCGAATGCCACCGAAGAGAAAACTAAGATGAAAAAGAGACTTTCTATCCTGTGTCATTCCTTCCCAGATATGCTAAAACAGGCATTAGTTGATGGGATTTATTAAACCATTAGGCATCTATCTCTCTTTTCGCATTGCATGTAGCAGAGTTGTTTTAAATAATGCCTCTGTTAAAGAGATTATTAGGAATAGTTACAACGGTCTGGTGTCACTTTATAGTAATAAATTTTCTCTATTCTTGTTAGCATCCATTGGTAAAATGCCATATGACTTCTTAAAAGTGTATTTGTAACTCAAATAAATCATTAAAAATCATATTTCTCACATCCTATATGTTGTACTGCTCCAAAACAATGCATGGATAATATTAAGACCTAGTCCCTTCAGTTAAAAAAAGTGTCACAGGGAGCATATCTGCCATCTGGAATAGTTTTCCTACAAAAATATCCATGGCTCCTAGTCTTGCAGTGTTCTGGAATTCTTTAAAAACATTGGATTCTCACAAATATTGAAGTATGGTAGCTAGAGAATTTCTGTTGGTGGCAGGGTAAAGGGCTGAGATTATGTCTTATATTTGCACTCTGTTCAAATCTACATGGTCTTTTTAAAGTTGTTCTCTTTAAAAATAAATTGAAAACTTCCCAGAATTTTTCTGAAGTTGTGCAACTACTAAATTTAATAAACAGAACAAATTAAATAATGTACCTGACTGTTTTTTCTGGACTACCATATCTTCAGGGTTGAAAAAAATCTTATAACTAAGATTTTATCCCCAATTCCTAGTTTTTAAATAATAACAGAACTTGCTATATTTGCTTCCTTTAAAGTAGAGATCAGCTCTTTCTCTGTTGTAAATATCATAAAAGAAAAGGATAATGTATTTTTTACTTCCTCACTGAATACAAATATATTTCAATCTATGAGGTTTTTGGTGGTAATATCTACCTCAAGGTATTGATGGTATTCACTTAGCGAGGACATCAGAAAATGGATGCTATTGAAGGTCTACTACATATCTCTAGTGGCTTTTAGTTCTTTATCACAGTGAATAAACACAAATCAAGAAATTTGGCATTAATATCTGTGTTTAGATTTAGAGCAATGTTGTTCCAAGGCTGGAGGAGGTTAATGAGGAACATTGCGCAATGTCATCTCACAAGCTGATATAGGACTTGGTCCAAGAACATTCTTTAGATAAAAACATAAGAAAGCGGATATAATATTTTCATCTGAATTTCAGAAATTAGGTCTTCAGTCAAAGAACAAAGCAATTTTCAGAATCAACCAAGCATAGCAAGAGAGTCATTCTATCTCTTTTTTAAAAAAACCTGGGCACTCAATTAAAAACAGTAGGAAATTCCATTTGGGTAAGCCCACTTCTGAGAAACTTATAGAATATGTTTGATGTATCCGAGAATGCATTTGATGAATAGTTGAATGAGAAGGCCTTGAAGTGTCTGAAAAGCTACCAAGCTCCAAAATTATGGGGAAATTATCTGTAGCTTAAAACAGTTACTTTTTTTTAAGGAGGTTGAAAGTTGGGATGAGGAAATTGACATTATTTAAACAGCCTCCAAAATAAAAAGTTTGAATGTCCACTTCTTTTTAGTCAGTGGGGGGGGGGGTTTACTTTAAATATAGTCATACAGAACACAGATTATAGAATAATAGGATTGGAAAGAACCTAGGAAGAATCCAACTCTTTTCTGTTCAAGCAGAAAATGCTATACCATTCCAGACAAATGATTGTCCAGTTGTTTTTCTTCTTGAATACCTCTAGTGATAAAACCCCCACAATTTCCGGAGGCCACCCATTTTACTGATTAGTTGTTCTCACTGTCAGGAATTTTATCCTTAGTTCTAAATTGGATCTCATCTTAATAATCTTCCTCTTTCTGTTATTTCTCGTCCTGCTCTTAGGTGCTTTGTAGAATAGGTTGACTCCACCCTCCTTGGGACAGCCTTTCAAGTACTGGAAGACTGCTATGGTATCACCCCTATTCATTCTTTTTGTTAGACTTTGTTATAACATAATCATTTATGGTATTTTGTGACCTGTTAAGTATTTGAATAAGCACTTGTGGTAGTCCCAATTTTAATTGTCAAGAACACTTTGACAGAGGTTGAAATAATAGTTTTGGACACAACATTTCTGAACACTTGTCCAACAGTCTATCCACAGTATATGTGACTCACTGAGCAGATTATACATATCACATATCATTTGTTAGTTCATCAAGGAACTAACAAATCTATTGAATTGGATTGGGGCAGCAAAAACACAAGAGGGAAGTCATGATTGAAAGCCATGTCTATTATTAGACAAACATGATGGTTAGGTTACATTTTGTATTGGTGGCTCATAGACTGGACATTCTTTATAGAGACAGGTGTATCAGGGGCAGAATGGTTGTCTCAGATATGAAATAGTTCTTTCTAGTCTTATATCAGTGGCCTGGTGGCACAGTGGTTAGAATGTTGCAACTCTGCCTATATCCTGGAGTTCAATCCCGACAGGAGTCAAGGTTGATTCAGGCTTCCATCCTATCGAGGTCAGTAAAATGAGGATCCGGATTGTTGGGGGCAATAGGCTGACTCTGTAAACTACTTGGAGAGAGTATTATTTAAGTACTATGGGCCAGTATTTAAGACTGAATACTATTGCTATAGAGATTTGAAAACACTTGAAATTGTACTTCTTGTACTCTGAAGAATCATCAGAGAGATATGAATCCTTCATCTTTTGTATCTTCTAAGAAATAAACTAAAACAGAACATCTTGTAAATAAGACAGAATAGGCTAGCAGGCAAAGGCTTCATCGAATTGATTTTTTGCTCTTCTAGCCAGCATTTTAAGGTCAACATCTTCTATCAAGAAAATGTCAAGCTTCTTCAACTGCATCTTCTAAACATGTTGGATTACAAAATTCCTTTTCCACAACCAACATGGCCAATGATTATACAGGGCTAAAAGTAATAATTATAGTTATGATCCAACATATCTAAGTTGTAAAGATTGATCACGAGAGACAGCAATTGCTAACTTGGTAGCCAGGTTTTCATTTTACAAAAAAATGAAGTAAGCAAGGAAATCTTTAGCACACTATTCCTCATCTTTGAAAGAAGTACCTGTCTTTGAAAGAATTACCTGGAGAAGATCCATTAGGAGCCAGTATTTCTAAGGGCAAGAATATTGAAAATGTCAACATCCAACTGTCATCTAGCACAAAGAGTAGAAAATGTTAAGCAGGCTTTCCACTAAGCCATAAAAGCGAAGAAGAAAAGGATACATATTTTAAACCTAAGAGTTTACAAGATGGGTACAGCAGTGTTAAATGTTAGACGGCAATAAAATGCCTTCTAAGCTCTGGTATACAGTAAAGATTCTTTACTAGCTATGCCACATCATGTTTCTGGGATCTTACACATATGTTCTCACCAACTTCAGAAGAATTTGACAGCCTCACATCCTGACTTTGAGGGTGAAAAAGGTTCTGAGTAGTGTAACGCAGGCAAAGGATAACTGAAAAGTTGACAAGAAGCTCAGACCAGAGAGATATATCCCACCCCCTTTTTTTGTGATCCTCTCTCAAAACTTTAACAAGAGTAACTGACCTATCAGAGATGGCAAAATTAACTATTTTTGTTTCTGCTTGGAAACTGTTTCTAGATTTTGTACTCAAGATAGAAAAAAATAAAATCTTGACTTTGGGATTAGCTGACTGAATTATTGTTGTTTTAGCAGTGGATAATATTTGCTAAGCATGTAAAAGTATAACATAGAGGATATATTGTACTGTGCTAAAATGTTGGAAGTCACCGCTTTCTCCTTTCCCTTTCTTCCCTTCCCCATGTACCTACTATATATTTTCATTTGCATTTTATATTATTACAATCTTAATAAAATCTTTTTTAAAAATCACCATGATTTTTGTGATCCTATTATAGGGATGAGAGATCAACAAACTACAAATAAGATGATCTTGTGGCATTGCTATGGGCCTTTTCTGTGGAAAACTAGAATGAATTTAGGAAGCAAACAAGTCAGCAACAAACTTACAAACTTATAACAAAGAAAGGAAGAATCTATGGCTCAGTGGCTAAGACATTAGCCTAACATGTAATCCAGCCCAGGTTTGAATCCCATCAAAGGGTATGTCTCATTGATGAAAGCGAATAAACTAGAAATGGCCATCTGAGACTCCCATTCTTTCTTTGCTTGGTTGTAAAACTTCCTGCTGCAATTAAAATGTGTGTCACTTAGCGATAGGCCTGCAAAGCTCCTAGGTTGGGGCTGAAGGGTGAAAAGGTAGTAGTTCTCCCTTCTGTACTCAGAAAAAGCCAGGTGCCTTATAAAAAAGCCCAAACTTACAGGTTTTTAAAATCTCATTTCTCTCTATCAAGTATCTATACTGTATATATTTTTTCTTAACAAAAGTAGTTATTGGAAAGAAAGAGACAAATAGCTACCTGTCATTTTAAAGAAAGCATTCACTTTATTTGTTCCTAACTGTGGCATTTGAGCCTTGAGACTTAGCTAATGGTTTATAGACATACACCAATTTATTTGACAAACACATTTTTCTGTACATGAACTTTGGGCAAACAATTTGTGAAGGTGATTACTTTTTTTTCCCCAAGAAGCTTCCATTACTTCTGAGAGATTATTTTCTGAACAGTTGTGGATAAATAATTAACTGCAACCTAGTCTTTACAAATGTGGTCAAAATAATTTTGGCAAACTGTTACACACAATTCTGAATCTCAATAACCTGTGGGGGGGGTACCATTTGAGCTTAGCACGAAATTCAGCTACATGGCTGGGTAGCACATTCAATGACATTGACAAGCTGAGGCTAAAACAGACTGGGTTGTCAAGCTGCATGTGAAATGAGGAAAACAGTGCATATACATGTTACATTTCTGTAGTTTACTTTGGTGAAACATATGTGCAGAAATATGAATTTGTTCTTTTCATAATAACAGAGAACTTTGAGCCTATAATTAGATGTTTCCACAGAATCTGCTGGAATGATCATGGCAGAAACAAAAGGAAACAAACATTATTCCTGTAAATGTAACATGCTTAGGAGCAACAGTTACTCCATGTCTGTCATTTGTAAAACCTTATCTGGCACAATACTTACATCACTTGTTTTTCTGCTAGTTTGAACAAAACCAATTGTCAAACCTGGGAATGGAAGGGAATATGATCAGGATATCCTTTGTACCAAGTTAAACTCAGAATGATGCATATCTGGGGAATAATGCAGCAATGTTATAGAATGTTGTAATTGCCAAGATTGTGAACCCAGGTAGGAGAGGCAGAGTAGGGGGTTGGATTATTTATTTGTAAAAATGTATAAATATGTATATCATGTTCACTGTCTTTCGCCTTCTGTTCCTCCTGTATGAGGGCAGAAATTCACATTTGCAAACACTATAAACAAATCTCTTAAAGAATTGCTCACGGGTCATCAGCTATTTCAAACTGAGGTTTTGGAATCTCACAATCAGTATGATGAAAATAGCATTGTGATATCCCCAAAGTAAACTCCTTCTTTTCTACACATGCATACAATGTCACAAAGCATATACAAAGAAAGTAGAACTTGCATATGAAGTTCTTTTTATAACGTGCTTCCTTTTCTCATAGATATTGAATGTCAACTTGAACCGCTCACTCAGGTTGCTATAGTTTACCTTCAGCCATGAAAGTTCATTGAGTGACACTGAGATAGGCACTGCCTCTCGACAAAATCTTCCTCACAATTGTGCTGTTGTAGAGAGAAAAAATATAAGGAGTGCCATGCAAGCTTTCTTGGAGATAAATATAAGATGTAAATCTGAAGGAGGAACAGAAAAGGAATAGGAGAAGAATTTAGGGTTTAAGATGAAGAAGTTATTGTTAAATGAGAGAAGAATGAAGTGAACAGGAGGAAGAAGAAATTGGAAGAAGGAAGCAGAGAAAAGAAAGGAGGAAGGAAGTAAAAAAGAAAGGTAGTCAGAAGAGGTAAGAAAGGGCGAAAGGATTGAAAATAAGGGAGTATTAAAGATAAGGAATAAAGAAATATGGTACCTTATGAAATTTGTTAAACGTAAATGAAAGACATGAATGAGATTTATATGAATTGTTAATATGATATATATTGATAGTAAAATTGGGAAAATCCATTCTTTTCCCTTATAATATCTCTTCTGGATTGTCATGGATGTGTTGGTGTGTTACTGTGAAAAAAATAAGAAAACTATTTATAAAAAAGTGATGAAGACATATGATGGGATACTAGAGGTAGTCATTGACCACAACAGGAACTAGAAATTCTGTTGCTAAATAAGGCAGTTGTTAAGTGAGCCATGCCCAATTTTATGATCTTTTTTGCCATATGTGTTAAGCGAATCTTTGATGTTGTTAAGTGAATCATGCAGTTGTTAAACAAATCTGGATTCCTTCCTTGTTTTTGCTTGTTGAAAGCTAGCTGAGAAGGTTGCAAATAAGCAAGGGATCATGCAACCATCATATACCCTTCTGGTTTCCAGGTGCCCAAATTTTGATTATGTGACCATGGGGAGGCTGCGATGGTCATATGTGTGAGGACCAGTCACAGTCACTTTTTTTACTGCTGTTATAACCTCAAGTAGTTGTTAAATGAATGATTATAAATTGAGGACTCTGCATTCCATAGAGGAAAAGTGGAAAGTTAATAGAATTGACCAAATTAGAATATTCTTGTTATACAAAGTATGTCTAACATATCTTTATGATCTCAGGCTGTGATTATTTGAAAATGGAGAGAAAAAGTTTCTTCAATAATTTCTTTAAATGAAGTATAAATAAGTTAACTATTTGAGCTTTATAATCACAATGTTATTATCTGAGAGGCCTCTCATGATTGGGATCAAATCATGAAATACAAGGTAGAAAGCAGCAACCATTGACATATATTGTGGTAGTTGATTCACATTTTAGCCTTTGTTAAACAGTTTAACCTTTGTTAGTCTTAAGTGGTGACTCAAGGGAACCTGGAAAAATCATAAAATGTCTTTCCATTAGTTATGCAGTCAACTTTTTTCTTACATAATCAGGTTTTAAACAAATCTTGCCTAATGTTCTCTCTTGCAAAATTATTAGCATATGAGTAGATAATCTGAATTTTCAGGTGCCAACAACCATCCTGTTTCTTCTGCAGGAATTAAATTTTATCCATTAGTGTAAAATTCACTCAGAGAATTTCAACAAAAATGTAGTGAGAGTAGCATCAATTAGTACTTCCCACAAAAACAGCTAAACCAAAACAAATTGCCTCTTGATAAAAAAAATAAAATAAGTCATTGTCCCTGGTCTGGCTTGCTTAAAGGTTTCTGTGAATCATTTGTTCTTTGTTATTCTTTTTGTTTGCAAATATAATCAGTATATATTTCTGACAGGCGATTGTTAGATTCATCGCGAAAGGAACAGGCAGGAATCCTCAGAGTAACAGCAACAATGTTTATTGGCAAAACTGCAAGTTGTAACAGAAGCGAAACTAACTTATTCTCAGTTCCATTATATAGGAACTGGCTCAAAGGCAAGAACCAATCAACTAGCCAACTTGGACAGTCTCCAAGCAGTCTACAGCAACTGGGAGGGGGGAATTAACTCAATAACATCTGCTGACCACTCAAACAGGTCAGATAGCCAGGAGCCTTGCTTGGCCAGGCAGATATTTGCAGACATTCAGGATCCAACATATACATACAGATTTTAACATACAGTATAAAACATTATAATCAAACTAACACTTAAAATACATCCTTCTACTTCCTGATTCCAGGAATCTGGGAGAAATAAGATAGACTGGATAGATAGTTTGGAGGGCATATGGTGTAAAAGTCTTACTATGGGACACATTAAAGCATTTTTCTTTGGTTGCATTTGTTTTTAATCTGGTTTGCATCCAAAATGGCAATTGCCAGATGGGTGACTATATAAATTGATATAATAAATATTAGTTTGCTCCCTCTTTAAGAGGCTCTCCCTGGATCCAACTATATTTTATAATTATCATTAAGTCTCCAGGTTCATCTCTCTAGAGAAGTCTATCGAGTCCATTGTCTGTGTACAGTGATCTCCAGACAGCAGATTATCTGGACCATTTTCAATCAAGATTCAGATTAGTAAATTTGAATTGTAGAGTACAGAGAGTAAAGGAAATGACCTTGGCTGAAGCATGCAAGAATAATTAGTTAGGCAAAAGGGGGACTCAAACATTATTTAAGGCTCAAAATATGAGTTCTAGTGGTTTGGTTATAGTTATAATCTTCATTCTACCAGCGAGTAATGCCTAGCAATACCTCAAAAATATTATATAATTTTACATGCATATGCAATGAAAAGCTAAAGATCTTTAAATTGTTTACTGTGGTATAGATAGAATATGAGAAAGCGGGATGAATGGAGTTGGACAAAGGCAACATGCATCAAACACCAAACCAAATAGAACGCCACTGGTTTGAAATATACATCCAGTCACTTCATTGCATTGACTAAGCACTATCCCACACAATATTTGGTGTTATCAAAATCAATAGCAAGAAAAGATTGCTGCAACATTACAAGATATGCTACTACCCTGTTTCCTCGAAAATAAGACCTAACCGAAAAATAAGCCCTAGCATGATTTTTCTGGATGCTCGTAATAAAAGACCTACCCCCAAAATAAGCTCCAGTCAAGACTGTCAGCCAGACAGGCGCATTGAGTACTGTAATTCCCCCAAAATAAGACTTAACCAGAAAATAAGCTCTAATGCTTCTTTTGGAGCAAAACTTAATATTAATTAACCCGTCTTATTTTCAGGAAAACACAGAATAGGATCACCCAAATAAAAGAAAGTTTTAAACATGCTATATTAAAGCTATACAGTATTTGAGTCCTCTCAAATTCAGCGGGGTTCACTGAACAGAATTATATAAGGTTGCACCGATTTCAGAAGATTTATAACAATTATAGAACTGGGAAATAAGTACAGGTTTATGGTCACAATTGAGCCCAAAATTTCTGTTACGAAGTGAAACATTTGTTAATTGAGTTTTGTCCCATTTTATGTCTTTTCCTGCCACAGTTGTTCAGTGAATCACTACAGTTGTTAACTATGTGACGTGTTTGTTAAGTGAATCTGGCTTCCCCATTGACTTTGCTTGTCAGAAGGTCGCAAAAGGGGATCACGTTGTAGCGGGAGAGTTGAGTAACAATCAATCTCACGCATCGCAAAGAGACTCAGGACCACAGGAAGTTGGAGATTACA
>JANHFO010001768.1:373999-389372 GCA_032468095.1 Pareas carinatus
CGATCTTTTGATGGCTAATGGCAGATGGCAGTCAGCAGAAATAGCCTGCAGTATCGCTTTTAACCACTGCACCGTCCTGGCTCCTGGGTAAATCATGCGGAGTCGGTATCAAAGAGTGATTGTGATTTCTGACATTCCTTGCTGGTCTCCCGAAAGGAAAGTCAGCTGGGAAGCTGGTAGGAAATCAGAACTTGCAGTCATATGAGGTTATTTCTTAATGAAGTGTGTGGTCCTTGTTTAAGGACGGCAACAGGAATTGCTGTTGCAAGGTGATACGATCCTGTAGTTCATGCTTAATGACTGCTTTGCTGAGCAACAGAGTTTCTGGCCCAAATTGCAGTCATGATGCAAAAACTCTCTGTACTTTAAGTAATGGTAACTATGAATAACAACAACATTAACCCTTCCACACTTTAAGGCACCCTGATTTGCAAGAGTGCAGGTGGTGGATGTATATTTAATGGGTAAAGCAGTGCCTCAAGCTGCTTTAACAGAACTAGCCCAAGATCTTGCCTGCTTTCCCAATCCTCTGTGGACAATGGGCATGGCTGCTGGGTGTGAGAGCAGGACCCCAAAAGCTGTACTTGATCACAAACAAGAATAATATCTCACAAGGAAAGAACACAAGCACTCACGCTGACATCTTCCATTGTACACTCCTTATTCATACACTCCTACAGAGGAAACAAAACAAAACATTATTTCTAATCTGTCATGACGTCCGATAGTACTTCTGGAACCAGGTTCTGCTGCATAAGATGGGCAGCTATACAAATCTTTGAGATAAAAAGCAAGCCACACCATTACTATTTATCACATATGTGAATTGCTTCATTCTATAGATGAGATATAGGCATTTCTTATCAGAACAGGACTGAAAAAGTCCACATGGATGAAGTGTGTTCTGAAACACTTTGCTACATTCTCTTTTCAATGTCCTTCCACTTAGACGCAATGGAAATCTCCACAGAGAATCAAGTAGAATAAAGCTTGTATTGAATTTCTCGCTCAAAAGATAAGAATATTTCTGACAAAAGAGGTCCATTTAGAGCAGTGGTCGCCAACTTCTTGGACCTCAGGGACTACCAGATTCATAATTTTAAATCCCACGGACCACTAATATGAATTTTTTTAATGATGCATACATTTGTAAAGTAAGGATCGGAAACATTCAATTTATTAATATAAGAATAAGAATTTAAGAATAAGAATTTTATTTATAGCCAGTCCTTCTCCCAGTGGACTCAGGGAGGCTAACAGGCCAAATAAAACACATTTATAATACAGACAATAAAAGCATAATTAAAAAGATTAAATCAGGCCAAAAAGATGTAAAATTTACTAAAAATATTTTTAAAAACCCATCTAAAACCCCAAAATTGAGAACAGGAGGACAAGGGCAGACCCGCCAGATGGAATAGGTGGTTCTTCAGGGCACAGCGGAAGGTCGGAAGGTGAGAAATAGTACGAATTGCAGTGGGGAGATCATTCCAGAGGGTGGGCGCTGCCACAGAGAAGGCTCTCCCCCTGGGGGTCGCAAGTCGACATTAGCTGACTGGTGGCACCCTGAGGAGGCCCACTCTGTGGGAGTGTGTGGGTCGGCGAGAGGTATCCATTGGTAGAATGCGATTCTGCAGATAACTGAATCCTATGCCATGCAGTGCAGCTTGCGCAGGAGTGGAATTACATGGGCGCGCCCACTCCCTCCAGGAATTCCCCGCACGGCCGCATTCTGGACTAGCTGGAGTCTCTGAGTGCATTTCAAGGGTAGTCCCATGTAGAGAGCACTGCAATAGTCCAGATGGGAAGTGACGAGGGCTTGAGTGACTGTTCGTAGGGAGTCCCGATCGAGAAAGGGGCGCAACTGATGAACCAGGCGAACCTGGTAGAAGGCCCCCATGGCAACGGCTGCTATATTATGGTCCAAGGACAGCCGTGTGTCCAGGAGGACCCCCAAATTGCGTGCCCTTTCCGTGGGGGCCAATGTTTCACCCCCAATAGCCAGCAATGATTCCAGCTGGCTATATCGGGACGCCAGTAACAACAGCCACTCAGTCTTGGAGGGGTTGAGCCTGTGTCTCTTCTTCCCCATCCACATCTGCCTATTCCATGTCCTTGGTAAGGACACGATAGGTAGACAAAAATGTCAAACCCAATCTGAACATCTGGCAGACTGTGTGATGAATAACAACAGCAGCAAAAATAACAGCAGACTGGACATGCATGCTTCAAATCATCATTTCTGAATACAAGCAAAATAAACCAAATAAAACTTATTCCTTCCTATGGTTCTGAGTAACTTCAACTGTCAACTCAGTTTTGGCTCCCAGTGTCACCCAAAGTATATTTCTATGGATGTTTTTGATTGAGAGGCCAGCAAAGTTTGACTGCTTTCTAGCTTTTTCTAGTGGAGGAGATTTTAAGAAGGCCCATCACTCTCTAATTAAGCATAACAAAGCAAAGGAACTGCCTTTGGCCTTTGAGCATTATACATAATGGTGCGTAAAAGTGTGTGAGTTCAGCAAATCTAAATTAAAATCAAATTCAGTTAATTGAATACACATAATATGATGCCTTTCCACATGCATTCATTCCCCCACCCCCCTGCTGCTGAATTAAAATTTACTTTGAGAAGGAGGACTCAAATTTTTGAATAAGAGGCAGGCCCTGTGTCAGGTTATATTCCTTGATTAAGGCCATAGAATGAAGGCCATACAGTCCAACATTCATTTTGGTTAAAATTAAGTGGAGCTCAAAATCTGAACTGATTTGTTTTTCTCCACTGTCTTGTGAGGCAGATAGGCAACAAAGCACGAGGCAAGTGAGAAAAGAAAGGCCCGATTAAAAAGCAAGGTGTGTGTGTGTGTGTATATATATATATATATATTTCAGAAATGAGTTTCTGAAATTGGAAAATGCTTCAGTACATAATCATATGATTTCTCAGTGGTACTTAGATGTGAATTATAGGGTGTTTTCCTTCGTGTTCTTGGTAGCAGTAGAGCCACTCAGTTTACAGTTGCCAAATACCAATTGGAATAATCACAGAATAGCTTACAGTTCAATTACACATAACCTCTGGGAACGATAAAATGATTCATTCTAACATGATGGCGCTGTGTATCAGGACTAATTTTGCATGTAGCATTGCACAGTCATCCGTTTTCCCTCTTGTCAAGCAGCATACATCCCTGTGCCTTAAATATGCCATGGACTATAAGTATGGTAAGTAAAACAAAATGTTCATCTACAGGATTCTTCTGGAAAACATTTGCTGCCGAAAACAATGGGAGTCATTAGCTCAAAAACTGAACTGGAAGGTTTATTCAGTATTTCAAAGAGGAAATAAGAAAGTCAACAGATTAGTGGAAGAAGAATTTCAGCTACAATGTGCAAGTTAGCAAGTAAAAAAAATCTCTATTTCTCTCTCTTCCCCTCTCTCTGCTTCAACATAGGTATCACAGGAAACATGTTGATAACGCAAGGTTTTTCTATAAATGACACATTAAATCCCTAAGTGGAAGCCCCCCTGCAGAAAGTCCCAGGATCAAGCTACATAGGGAAGTTATAGAATAGAACCACCATGAACTTTAATTGGCCATTATTTTATTGGCTCAGACAATCACATTCTCGAGAGCATATTGAGGTTTTTTATGTGGAATGTTCCAAATTTGACCAATTAAGGACAAATGAACAGAAGAAAATTCTGTATCAGGCTAATGACCTAATAGGACCTTTTCATCCACCCTGAATTACCCAGTTCTATAATTGTCCAACTTTCCTTTAACTTCCTTCCTAATCAGAACACAAGCCCTTTTCATGAGTCTCCAAAGGCACTGGCATAGTTCTATCGCTCGTAGCACATTTTTCTCTGTTAATGTTACATGAGGATTGAATGTGGACATATGGCTCTTCTCCAAAACTGTGAACTGCATCATTAAAGAACAGCACTAGAAGACACATCCAGGGTTTTTTTAAAAAAAAAATAATAATGGACATCTATAATGCTTCCCTTGCCTCATTTTCCTGGAAACTCAGAGAACACAACAGGTTTCCTGAGAGCAATCAAATGATTTTGTACTGGAAGACAACAGGGCAGAAGTTACAAAATCATCACCAATGCTATCCAAAACAACATCTCAGTAGTGAGATTCTTCATCACCATGTGTTTAAATCGGATTGGCTCACCATTTCTTTCTCCAGCAGATGCCACCGTTAAGTTGGAATAGGATACTCGGCATAATATCATGTGCTGTCCAAGCTTGGAACTTATATTTATTATGATAGCAGCACAATAAAACAAAAAATACCCATAGAGTTGGCTATGAACCCTAAAATAGTACCCAAAGGATAGAGGCCACTGGCCGATTTATGGTGGTAACAGATGTTACTGTGCTTGCTGGTAGTTTTTCAAGGAAGACATTAATGTCATACTTAATCAAGCATACTTTCATAGTATCTTTTAACCTAGCCAACCAATATGTGAGTTCATTTGGAATGTCTGGTTCATGTGAATAGAATCATGTAGAGATCCTATGGATGTCATAAATGCTTGGAAAAAGTTGGAATATTTATCTTGGATAAGGTTGGTCTACCATAAAAAATTGAGTTATTAGTTTCATGACTAAGCAGTCTTCCTAAGTGTGTTTTTAGGTATGTCTTAAAAGTAAAGATGGTGATATTTGATGCATGTAAAAAGGTGGGTAGTAAATTATTTTGACTTTCCCTTCCATCCCTTTCATGTTTCTTGAATATCATGATGCTATAAAAGCCTTCCTTTCTTGTATGGCATTAGCAAGAATTGAACCTTCTTCCATTCTAATGACATTGTGAATCAAAATCCCAAAGTTCAAGAACTTGGACTAGAAGACCTCCTAGGTCCCTTTCAACTCCATTATTTTGTATTCTAAGAGTTATAAACTTGAGTGTGATTATGATTGAATTATGATTGAACCTTCCGGTTGAGCTGAAACAAGGGTGTGTGAAGATGCTTTCTGCATCAATGTCTTGCTTTGCACAACAGATGCAACATTCACTGGGAGATACAATACAACAACAATCTGCCTCATTTAAGCTACAACAAACAGGAGAAGAAAGGTTTATGTGCATGAACTGAAGGCAAGATGCATTGCCATTCTGCTCCAAAAAAGGGGGAAATTTTTGGATTTTGAATTGTCTCTTGTGACGAAACTTGGTTCAGCATTTGGTTCAGCTTTTCTAGATCAGTGATGGTGAACCTATGACACACGTGCCACAGAGGGCATGCAGAGCCCTCTCCTTCAGCATGCAAACCAAGTCACCTCAGCATCACCCCAGAGCTGAGCATGCTCAGAAAGGGCCAGTGGTGTCAGGCAATGACATCATGGGCCCATGCACATGCACAGAGATACAGGTGCCAGGCAATGATGTCACAAACCACGACTCGTTAGCCATGACTCATCTGGTCACTCGGCGTCTAAAAGGTTAGCCATCACTGATCTAGATCATTGTTTCTCAAATTTGTCAATTTTAAATTGAATGCATTTCAACTTCAAGAGTTCCCAAGCCAACAAGGGCAATTCTAAGAGTTGAAGTTCACATGTTTTAATGTTGCTAAGGTTGAGAAACACTGATCTAGAACAACTGCATTTTTCACTTGATATATGCATATACTTCATCTAGAATGAATTCAGTTCCAAGTCTTTTTACACTTGCTTTCTTAGAGTCAACATGAAAATACCACCAGCTACTGCAGACTCTTTTGTTCCTGAAATGTTCTTTGTGTCCAAAACAAAATACATGCAGAAACAAAATGAAAATGCCAATTGGTGATTGTCATGTTTGGTGATATTTTTCTCCTAACCATTCCTCCCAATCAATCTCTTTATGGTTACTTGTTACAGAGGTTTTATAATTGACTGGTTTTTTAATCTCATTTTGTGTGGTTTCTCCTCAACCCACAGTTATGATGTGGGGCAGAATTGCAAGTCAATGTGAAATCAAGGACCTACGGCGTTTCATTTTAGTTTTGTGTCTTGCATTTGCTACAACTATACTCAGAGTTTAAATATAAAATTTATTTAAATATAAAATGTATATGGTTGTCCATCTGACAAGAAGTGGGTGGCACAGGGCAAAAAGTATAAAAATAATCAACATGTCAAACATTTTTTAAAATGAATACACACACAAGATATTTGATTAGCAATAGAGCCAACTCAAGACTTCACCTCATCTCAAGATCTCAATTAAGACCTGCTGTTCATATCAAAGCAATTTTCTGCAATTAGCTTCTTTACATATGTGATCTAGTTGCTAGTGTTGAATTGACCTATCTGGACTACAATATCTGGGCTGAAAAATATTGAGGAGAAATCATGCAAGATCATTTGGGGGGAGTGCGTGGAAGATACTTCTAATGTAATCTACTGGATCCCCTGCATAGATTGCCCTAGTGACTGGGCAGATAGGGAGGAAGCTAATCACCAGATTGCAAGAACACAAGCGAGCGGTCAGATGAGGATACACAAACTCATTGGCATTGATGGATAAATAGTGAAGCCTGTTCCTTCTTGGAGAAATTTGCCATGGACTGGAGATGAGGGCAGAAAGCACAATAACCATGTATTCATGTTAAAAATGCTTATCTATTTCTACTGACCATGTGACTGGTTGCTGTGGTGAAAAGATTGTAGTCCAGGAGACAACTGTGTCAGGAAGCAGGACATCTGCTAAACTTGGTGTGACCTCCCAAGAATCCTGCATTCCCATCTATTGATACCTTAGCGTATGCTTGGTCTTAGCCTGATAGCTCTATAAAGAATCCAATAAACCCTGATCTGTGATAGAACAATGTTTCGTGGTTCTTTTGAAGAGATTGCAGGAATGTCTTGACACTCACCTTGTGATGAACAAGAACATACATTCAATTTCTCAGCTACTAAAAAGGTTGACTGATCAGGTACGAAGATAGCCAGGGAAAGATTGAAGCCTTGGAAACAGGTCCCTTGTCATTCAACAGGCGTCCTGATTTACCACCAGTTTATATGGTACTAAGAAGACATGGACTTGGCAGCACAAGGAAACTACTAATCACAGACCATCAGCACACTAATCAACCAATAGGAAGGCACCACATAAATACCACATAGAATAGCCCAAAGCACATATTCTGGTAGAGAGAAGTTCCCTGTAAATGGGCTCTAGCATAAGCCCAAAAGCTCAGAAGACACAACCTCGGATCTCAATGACCAACTCAGACAGGATCTTGCAACATTATTTTGGGACACATATATTTGCCTTCATTCGTGAAAAATAACCAGATGATTACAAAATGGTAGCAAAACATTTTCCAAATCCTTTTGCCAGCATTCAATACTCATCTGGATATTTACTTACTTACCTTCTTACTTACTTACTTATTTAATTTAGTCAAGCATATATGATAAAAACAGTATAAGTAGGAGCATACTATGTAAACATATAGGTATAGATAGGTATAAGCATATGCATAATAATAAATGAGTACAACTAAATGGGGAGAATAGGACAGAGACGGTAGGCACGCTGGTGCGCTTATGCACGCCCCCTTACAGATCTCTTAGGTATGGGGTGAGGTCCATGATAGATAGTTTAAGGTTAAAGATTTGGGGGTTTGAGGATGTGAAAACAGTATCAGGTAATGAGTTCCAGGCATTGACCACTCTGTTACTAAAGTCATAGTTTCAGCATTCGAATCTGGAGCAGTTCATTTGGAGTTTGAATCTGTTGTTAGTCCACGTATAATTGTGGTTGAAACTGAAGTATTCATTCAGAGTTAGAACACTGTAACAGACAATTTTGTGTACTAAGTTTAGGTCAGACCATAGGCAGCGTATCTCTAAGCTTTCTAGGTCCAGAATTTCATGCCTGGTGGCCTAAGGTATTCTATCGCGGGTTGAGGAATGGAGTACTCTTTGTGGCGGATCACGCAGCCAGCGGTTTCCCCATGCAGCCAGCTGAAGAAGACACATGCACACGGAGCTTCTCGGGATGAGGAGCCCGGACCAAGGTCCGGCGACCTCTTTTATTAGGTTATCAGAAGGTGGTGACATGGGTGGTTACTATACATACATATAAGGCACTTCCTTCCTCCTCATCTCCTGTAGAAGCGTGGTTGCGTTTCCTTATATGGTTCAGGGAAGTGCTGACCAGGCTGCGTAGGTGACCTCGCTCACAGGCTCTGTTGTTATCATTGTTTACCTTATGCTAGCTTCCTTCCACATGTTGCAACTGATTATCTAGTCTTCATGGAGAGAAATGTCCTAGCACAAGTTGTTCTCTTGCCAGGCCATGTTACAACATTGCCCCCAACAATCTGAGTCCTCATTTTACTGACCTCAGAAAGATGGAAGGTTGAGTCAAACTTGAGCTGGTAAGAATCGAACTACTGGCAGTCAGCAGAATTAGTCCACAATATTACATTCTAACCCACTGCACCACCATGGCTATTAATAAAGTAAAGCAATAAGTAAGTCTTATAAAACTTGGAATGCCAATTTCAGATGAAATCAGTCCGCTAAATTTTAAAGAATATTTTAATGCATATATCTACATACACATACACACATTCACAGACAAACTGCCTCTTTAAGGAGGAAATCAACTGCAAAATAGTGGTCTACCCTCCCCCTTCAGGTTTGGAAGCAATCTAGAAGGATACCATGATCATGGTATAAAAAAACCCACTAAGAATTCAAGCAAGATAAGGAGGATTAAATTCGTCTTCTCATCTCACTAAAGATATCCATAAACACAGGGTGGATTTCATGCCATATTCAGAACTAAAACAAGACTGAAAAGGGTCCAGATTATAGTTCCTCAAAGACTTTCTACAATTGTTGCCCACTCTGCTTGAAAGATGAGACACTAACCAATAATTGACCAAATTGCTAAGTTGATCAATGTCTTAATAGAACCTTCACAAATGGACTGACCTTTCGTGTCTGATAATCTCTCTCTCTCTTAGGAATAGAAGGCTATATTCCTTTCCTTCTTTAATTTTCATTTCCCAATGTAAATAAAATTGCCACAGAGAAAGGAAATTAAATACATATTACATGTATTTAATTAATATGTTTTAATTTTGTAAAATCATATAATGTTTAGTCATATATTTTTATAGTGCAGTTCCTGGCATATGATTTGTATGTGTAGCCGTTGAGGTGAAGTAGTTGCTAATGTAAGAACTCACCATTGGCCAAGGCATTGTGCAAGGATTTGAATGTAACTTTCATTGACTCTAATTCAATTAATCACTCTAGCTCACTGGATTTCTTAAGTCCATATGTTGGCTTCAGCGCCCAATGTTTCCTTCAGCACATTAAAAGATACCTGTGGAGGCAGATCAATGGAAGGAAGCTATGATTTTCATGACCATGCTAGTGAGTATCATGAATAACTGTTCATTGTGCAATACAGTTTGCTGGATGAATTGGATCTCTGCAGGATTCTCCTTGTGTGTTCACATTCTTTTTGCAAACCAGAGGGCTGTGGAACTCACATGGAGCACTAAGGCTGTCACTAAAAGTGAAATTGGCCATACTCTATGCATCTATAAAATTGCTCATGTCCTCAGCATTCTCACATCTTAAATTATGCTAAATAAAAGGTTCTTGCTTCTAGGAGAAAGATATTCAAGCCAATGTTGAACTCGTTTGATTGACACAACTACTAAAAATCCATATGAGTTCTTTGGCTCCAAGTCCAAGATATTCTTTCAAACTTTTATTATTTAAAATATATCATGGTGCAACTGTAAACATACTGAAAGGAAGATCAAGGCATTTTAAAATATCATATTTACTGCACTGCTCTTCCCCTTGCTAAATGGTTCTCTGTTTTGCCTGTGGTTCATCTCTAGAAAATCCCTTTGAGCAAGATGATGCTCATTTAACTCTCCCCTCCCCCAACAGCTGCTCAGTAATTTCATATCATACAATGGAAATGAATTTTCTAGACATGAGATAAAACAAGTCTGCCTCAGCCAGATTTGGCTGTACTCACAGAGATGTTCACCCTTCTGTTGAACATATTCCACAGTCATTATGTTTTATAGAAGGTAGAGTGCAAAAAAGAAAAAGGGGAAGGAAACATTTTGTCTATCTCTATATCTCTTTTTCTCTCCCCCTCACAATAGGGCCATTCATTTTAATGGAAGGCATGTGGTGAAATCTCCTGAGCAGCTTTGAAAATCTCTGTTTAGGATTTTTTAAAAACCTCCATTTTATTCCAATCAAATGGAATATGCCTCCCTCGCTATTAACATAAGAAGTTGTCAGAGGGATCAGCTGAATATACATAGGCATTATCTGATAAAGTGAATTTATTTTGTTTTGAAAATTTGCAAGATACCTTTCAAAACCAGAGGGCTTTTTATGATGTCATTTCTTAAAAGAAAGAAAGAAAAAGAAAAAAAAGAAAAGAAGGTTGGGAAAGAATATGGATGCCTAATTCATACATCAGAATTGTAACTCGTAAATTGGGAATATGAGATACACTTTTGTTTATACCGTTCTTTGAAATAAGAATGAGAGAGAAGGCCAGATGGATGATTTGGCTGGAACTCTCTCTTCTGAAAGGAGAGAAATGAAAATATCAGCAAAATGGCAGGGCTGCAAGACCAGTTTAATTTAAGAAAGCGTAGATAACTGAATGGCATATTCACACTCATTTGGAATCAGAAGGCACGCCAATTTATGGCATAAAGCATAGATTGTATATTATTTCCAACTGGCTCAGGGAGTAAGGAATAAAATGGACTTGCCTGATGTTCAGCTTTTAAGTCAAATCTGCATTAGAAGGTTTTCTTTTGTTTGGAAGGGTAAAATATCAGGAAATTTGACCAACAAATTTTCTCCTCTTCCCTCTTCATTTATTTCCACTATAAGAGAAAAAAAAGATATGGATTTGTATTTTTAATATTTGTGTAAGGGTGATGTCTGAAAAAATATTACTGAAACAAAAGTTTCATTGTGTGAATTGAAGATATACAATAATATGCAGGGACAGATGATCCTAGGCAACCCAAATAGGTGTGGAGAAAAAATATTTTATCCCCTTTGATAGGTATGAAAATCATAACTGATTTTCTCTCTTCATGTGACAAATTCAGTTTGTTTTCTTTGCATTGCTAGTTTTTCAGAAACCAGATTTTCAATATAATTGGAGCTGATTATGGGTTTTTAATCTGGTTTTCCAACCAAAATAGAAATATATTAACTGATAAATTTCTTCAACATTCTATTATCCATTCCATAGCACTATTTTAAAGTGATTTTTCAAACATTTAGAAAACTAGCCATTTGTAGCATGACTATCTTTCGGAAGAACTCTCATCCAGTAACAAGATAATTTTCCATCCTAGGTTCAATTCTTGGCTTACCCACTGTTTTTGACTAGTTCATGAGGCAAATGATATGAAAAACAGAAACCTGAAAGTTTAAACAGTAGCTATCAGTTAGAATGGGCCAGATGGATTAATTCTCTGGATCTAGACAAGATAGGACTACCAGATCTCAAGTGCGACTACCCACTTGACTACTAACTGTCAGAAAATAGTTCTATTTCTTTGCTTCTTTGTGGTCATATAAAGCAAAAGCTTTCTATCTGACATCTGATAGTTCATTATAACGGATGAGTTGCTGGTCCATCATTTATTTGGTATGTATATACAGGAACAGTGATGAAAAATTAGGATTGTAATATAGTTCAATTGTGAAGAGTCAGATGAAAGGACAGATTTGAACCTTGAAGTAAGAGGAACATTAGTAGGGAATACTTACTTTTTTATATTTTTAAATCTCCAAAGCTGATTAATTACATTTTAGGGTGCAGAATAAGCTTCTTGATATTTACATTTGATGCATTACACCTAAGAAATCCTGAAGGTGGAATGAAAGTGCCAAAGTGGAGGAAAAAGGCAAACATCCTATATACTATAAAATAATTGGCCTGTAATTACCTTGAGAACACTCATATAGTACTTGCTTATTACTATAGAATTAATAATGCCAAATCACAATGCCATCAATTCGCATTTTACAATACATTATGTATCTCATTAGTTAAAAGCTATCACAGTATTAAATCCAACCCAAGAAAATGGAGCAATGGTTCCAGTCCCACATTTTCTAATCGTACCATAATTAGTTGCAATGATCTACTACATATTGATTTTACAGACGATAACATTGAAAAGGCACTACGCAAACAAAAATCATCTCTATCTATTGACCCTGATGGATTATGTGCCTACTTCTTAGAAAAAGCTTTCCACTGCCATAACTGAACCATTAAGCACAATCTACAAGATATCTTTCAGATCCAGCACTTTGCCTGACCTATGGTCATTAGCCACAATCATTCCTATCTTTAAAAAGGAAAACCGCATCCTAGTTGAAAATTACAAACCAACCATACTATGATGTGTCACTTGCAAAGTCATGGAATCAATCACCAGCCAATCCATTATCCTCCACTTAGAGACAAACAGCTTACTCTCCAACAATCAGTTTGGCTTCAGGAAAAATTTGTCCTTTAATCTACAACTTCTACACTGCAAAAATATTTGGACTACACAACTTGACCAGGGTAAAGCCAAAAACACAATTTACATAGTCTTCAGCAAAGCCTTTGATTCAATAGTACATGACAAACTACTGTTAAAACTACACTCTTATGACATTTCTGGATCACTGTATAAATGGATAGTTGCATTCCTGTCAAACAGGCAACAAGTAGTTAAAATAAGGAGTGCCCTATCAAACCCTGCACCAGTTTACCACGGTGTCCCCCAAGGCAGCATTCTAGGACCCACTCTCTTTCTTATTTACATAAATGACCTTTGAGATCATATTAAAAGCAACTGCATTCTCTTCGCTGATGATGTAAAAATATTTAACACTACTGACAATACTGCTGTCCTACAAAGTGACCTTGACCATATCAGAATGGTCGAACAATTGGCAACTTCATATCTCAACCAACAAATGCTCTTTCTTACACATTGGCAACAAGAATCAGAATACTAAATATAAACTGAGTGGATATGACCTCATAGACGACCCTCACTCTGTCAAGGACCTAGGAGTACTCATTTCAAAAGATTTAAGCTCCAGAGTTCACTGTAATAGCATTGCTAAAAAGGCATTAAGAGTTGTTAACCTAATTTTATTTTTTATTTATTTATTTTCAAACTTCTATACCGCCCTTTTTCCGGAGGACTCAGGGCGGTGTACAGCCAGATATAAAATGACAAAACATACAATAATTAAAAAACCATTTAAAAGAATTAAGCATACTGGCCCAATTAAAAAATGTTACCAATAAAATTTGAAGTTAAAACCGAATTAAAATATATAAGAGGGATCAGGACAACCCGGCTTGGGTAAATAAAAATGTCTTCAGGGCCCGACGGAAGACCAGGAGATCCGTGATGGTCCGGATTTGTTGTGAGAACAACTGATTCGTGGAACAGAAGTTGTAGGTGCTTCATCACTGGTGGTTTTTAAGAAAAGACTAGATAGTCACCTGTCTGAAATGGTATAGGCTCTTCTGCTTGAGCAAGGGGTTGGACTAGAAGACCTCCAGCTCTATTTTGATTTTTTTTAGTTTGGGTAATGAAATGTCTGCAAGAAAACAACCAAGATGAGAGAGGCATCAAGGACTCCTCATTTCAACTCTGAACTACAAATATTCTCCTTTATTGAGGCAAAATACACTTCTACAATTCAAAAAAAGAGCCATCTTTGCTTCATACCACCACGATGTACTTTATGATTATGAATACACCTAATACGTACATGACATGATGAATGTACTTTATGATTATGAATGTATCTTATGACTGTAATCACTGTCAATGATAGCGTTATGATTGTAATAGGCTTATCAATTATAGCCTGTAAGTATAGAGCATGTACACGGGAAACAAATTCCTTGTGTGTCCAAACACACTTGACCAACAAATTATAATTCTAAAATTCTCTAGTCCCCTCAGGATTGGCTCCAGCCTGAAGATTCTGGGACATTCCGAATCAACACCAGCCTTCTTTCTTTCTTTTTCTGGGCAGCCATCCACTGAATCACCAGGCTGCAGTCATTCAGTTTGTGTCTTTTCTAAGAAAGTCTCTTAGCCCACACGGAGCCCGGAGGCATTCTTAGAGGATACCCAATACCACCACTTGCCTTTGCAATACCCCAGTCTCCCCTCCGGATACTAAAAAACGACTGAGATAGAAACCAAGTGGTCTCTCAACTCAGCTGTGCAAAACTGACCTCTCTTGGCAGCGTTGGCCTTGCAATGTAGTCAATAATTAGCATGCTAAAGAGACTCTCCCTTAAATTCTTGTTTTTATAAATCTTACTGAATTGAGGTGGGGGGAGAGATGGTTAATAGTTGACAAAAGGCAGGTTCATCCTGGCAGATTTACTCAGCCAAGTTCTCAATGGACCTGTGCCGACTCTTAGCTAGTCCTCACTGCCTTTTCGTCCATTTAGACTTTAAAGGGGTGGAGGTTGTCTCTCTCCCGGAGCTTTTACACCTCTCTTTTCCACTTCAGGCAACCCAATGTGGGAGATGCATTCACCGTAAATCGCTGGGTTCAAAAAGAAAATGTATCCAGAGGGGTGGGTAACTAAGAAATGAACGGCCAGGACTTTAGCTGCATTCAAGAGTTCCAATCAGCCTCCAACAGCTTAATGGGAAAGAAACCAAAGCAGCTAAATGTTTTCTTTTCAGCCACTTTCAATGAAAGTTTCAAAGCAAAAAAGCTGCCGCACAAGGAAGGGGAGGCCAAGCTCTCAAGGGAGGGAGGGGGAGTACCTGCCAAACACAAACTTGCTAAAAATAAGAGACCCAAACTCAATTCGAACCCTACACACATATCAGCAGGTTGAGCAGCCTTCTGAAGAGGCTCTTGGGGGACTCCATCTGCTCTGCATCTTTCTGTAGTGCCTGGCTTTAATCTATTGGTTCTTAATGCACTTATTTGCAAAAAAAAGAAAGTGGAAACTGTTACAAGCAGCTTGGGGAGGGGGGAGAGAGAGAGAAAGAAGGAGGAAATTGCCACTATCTAGACACACCAAAGCAGAAAAGAAATGCCAGCCAGTTCTGTAGGACACATGAGGATTCTCACGTATGCAGATGGGAATTGTAGTTTATTCCTCTATCACGGGGTGGGTGTTTTTATATGAGAGGATTTCTCTTCCAGTATTACAATAGCTGACAAGGCAACTCTTCCCAAACCACACACTTTGCTTGCCGAAGCTGATCAATCTTAACTGATTGCTGCATGCGTTGATATCTCTCCTTTAAAAGGTTATTTTTTTTCCTGCCAGAGGAAAATGAGAGCGG
>JANHFO010001768.1:408071-422905 GCA_032468095.1 Pareas carinatus
GGACATATGGCGAGGTAAGTAGTAGGCCGGAACCAGCTCAGAGGGTATGCCGACCCTCCCGGAAAGTCTGAACCCAAGCGGTTCAGTACTTTCCGGGATCACTTACCAGACACAAACGTGCCTAATTTTTTATATATATAGATAGCTATAAGAACTATAATGTCCTTATATTTCAATCTCGTCATTTGGGTCTGAAAAGGTCCTTTTTTGTTTTAGTTTTCATTGCCATGTATTCTGTGCAGAGTAGTTTGGTTGCCAGCCAAATAGGTCATCACTGAATACCCAATTATAGGAAGTCATATAAAGGACCCCACAAAAAAAGGTGTCAGGCTCAAATAAGAGATAAATATTAAGGTAGAAGAAATAGGAAAAAAACCTAGACGGATAACAATATTGTAAATGAATGCAGTTTAATTCTAGAACTTTGTTAGTAAATCGGGATAGGAGTTTAAGTGACCATTGATATAATTGAAAGACTGATTTGATAAGGATGTAATAATTGAGAATTTGCAGGTTGCTCTATAAATATGATATTATTTAAATGGTTTAAGATGTTTAAAATGGTTTTGAATTAAGATTTAAGGGCTGAAAGAGGAAAAATTGATAGGTTTGTTATTTTTGCAGTCATTTAGATAAAATGCTTTATACAATATGACATTATTTGAAAGGTTTAGGATGTTTCAAATGGATTTAAAAGTTGTATAGATGGATAGTTAAAAAATGGAAAAAGTAGGTGAAAAATAGCATTAGCAAATTTGATAAGCATTGATGTAAGAAATTTGAAATGTATGTCCAGTGAGCTGATGTTGATGGAAATATGTAAGCATGTTTGAGTTTTGTTTTTTGTTTCTGCTATTTGTTTTAAAATGAATTAAAAAAAATAACCAGGAAAAAAAAAGATGGCAGGCTTTGAACCATTACGTCAGCAATGGGTAGTCCTGAATAGGATTCAGACCTCACACAGTTTCTGTCAGGACTGTCTGTATAAATGGGGCATAATATCATCCCCTCATTGTGACTGGGGGATTCCTTTCAAACTGTAGATCACATCATGACTTGCTGAGGGCATATGCTGGTCCAGCATCTGACTTTTTTTTTCCCATACAAACTATGCTGTGCTTCAATGATTAGATGGCTTAGACATTGGTATCTGAACACAGATCTTTTAACATTTATATTTTATTGAATTCTACTAATCCATTTGAAATGTTAATTTTTATTGCTAGTCCATGTATGATATGCCACATACTAAATAAATAATGTTCTTATAACTAAAAACTTTTACACAAACTCCAGATCCACAATGACAGCAAAACAGGCAGTCACTTTGCATAACTCATTGCTTCATTCATTTGCTCTCCATTGCTGCAAACAAGCCTTTGTTTTTACAAACAGCTATTACTATAGCAGCAATTGCCTAAATCAGTGTCACATGAAGAAGGAAGGTGGTTTTTTTTTTAACATATAGAGGCCTCTCCAAACTTTTGAAAAAAACTATCTAATAACAGAGGTAGAGTTACATGATCCACAGCAATGATGTTTGCTTGATGGAAATGAATACAGACATGTCTAAAAGGAGTTTCATTTATTGCAAAGCTCCAGTATCTCTTCCAGACAAAAGTCAAACCCTCTGGATACTCCTTTACAAAATACATCATTAACACTTGGATTACATCAGAAGATCTGGTGAAGGCCACTAACTTGGAAGATTTTAAAAGACCATTAACATTCAAGGCAAGTCTTTGGAGGGCTATTGACTTAACAATTCAAGCTTATCTCCAACTTAAGGTAGTCTGCCTTCAAATGCTAGTTTCAGAGGAAGATTGGTACAACAGGACATATCTCTCCACCTTTTGTGTGTCAACTGGCATTTAGTAGATCTGCAAGAAAAACAAATGCCTACTTGGTGCTCACTTGATATTGTAGCACTCTTCCTTTGCCCACCTGTATTTCATAGCATTTGCCTGCCTGATCCCTTGCTTGCAAGTTATCCTGTACTTGCAACTTCCTTCCAGCTTTCCCATTGACTTTGTTTGTGGGAAGCCAGCAGAAAGTCGCAGGTCATGCTCATGTGAGATACTTGCTTAATGTTGGCAATTAGGATTGCCAGGATTGCTGTCCTTGCCCTGATCACATGTTGTTACACTTTACAACCACATCGCTTAACAGCAGAAATTCTGATAATCATGATTGTCATAGTAATCCAAGGACTATCTGCAATAATATATAACCATATAAAATTAGTATAGTTTGAGATAAATCTACATTTGGAATACATTAGTTGCAGTATTAATATGCTGCTGATTTCATGTGGACTCATGGTGGTTTACCAATGTCCAAAAAGTGCAATCATCTAATCCTCCATTAAAAAGTTATGAATCATTTTTTTGATAAATTCTGGGCATACCTATTTATTAGCTGGTCTGGTTTTTGAATTTCAGATGGGTTTTCCCCAGCTCTATAATGGTCATGTATGCTTTTGATATTAAATATTGTGACTCGCTGCCATAGATGTTGGAATGAAACAAGAGAACCTCATGCCTTTGGTAAAACTCAACCCTCAGACAGAGTCTGAGGATAATTGTTCATTCATTGAGCAAGAGATGGTGAGTGAGGGATTCTATCCAAGATTTTGTCTTTGTTATTCAAAGCTGGTTTGTACACAGCTCTTTCTCATACCTTAAGACGAATCATTCACCTTGATATTGGAGGTTGTCTCTTAGATGCACAAAACATAATCCGTATACATGAATAGGTCATGCTAAGTCACAAACCCACTAATCAGCCCTCATCTACAATCTTGTCTATTCATAACACCTAAAAGACAACAAATGCATTATGTAGAATGAAGATATGTGTCTTTACACCAAGACAATCTAGATAGTCTTCTCTTTATTGGACAATCTAGATTTCTTGTTGAAAGGGTTGGTGGAAGTGGTGTATAGTTTTTCAGATGAATCAAAGAGCGAAATCTATTCCTGGATTTCAAAACTGGAAGCAAACTCATTTGCTGTGGTATTAACAAATGCAACTTTTTTTAAATGATTACATATCTAAAGAATATCAGAATGAATAAACCAAAAAACGTATGTTGGGTAGAATCACCCAACATGTGCAAGACTTTGACTTCTTCAGAATTCTTCATCCAGCAAGATGATAAATAAAGCAAGAAGGTTGGTGTGGAGAAAATAGTAAGGATCACATACAAAACTACACATTATATAGACTTAAGATGAAGTGTGGGAGAGAGTTGCAGACTTGCACATTAGATTTTGTCAAATGTGATTGTGATGTTAAACTGGTGGGGTGACATAAACAATGGTAGCATACCCATTTCTGAAAATGTATTTTACATTGTTTATCTGATTAACCAGCCAAACTGTAGAATGATAGCTTGCAACTGATTGGGAGACTTACAGTATGTAAATCAAAGGACCGTCCCTTGGTGACTGACAGTCTGCCTAGGTATGGAATGAAGGAGAAAGAGGAGGAGGAGGAAGAGGAGGAAGAGGAAGAGGAAGAGGAGGAGGAGGAGATACCGCCAGAGAAAACCCCAATCTCCAGTATTATATTTATTTTCAAGAATGTTCTGAATTTTTTTTAAAAAATAATAATGGCAGAAAATGAAGACCCAATGATTTGCTGTTCACTGAAAAAATAAATTAGATTGGTAAAAATATTCTGTGGAATTAGATGATTGGTAGAAAACAACCTCACCAGCATATTTTCATGAATATTTTATGACTAGCCAAGTATAGAAGCCATTTTTAGAGAGCACCGTTGAAATATGTCCATTAAGCCATATTGGTTTGAGATTAGCATTTATAAGATAAATTTAATCTACCTTTGTTTTAAGGCATAACATTGCTTCTTTTATACTTTATGAAACTCTGGTTAAAGGGCTTTTTAAATGTTTTATATCAATAGAATTGACTGCACTGTGGTCAGTTCCAACTCTAATTTCTAATTAACTCCTGAGAACATTGAGAGTAGCTTTCATTCTGGGGCAATGGTAAATTAAACTGAAAAATGATTCATTTACTTAAGCCTAGGCATGCCCCTAATTCAAGAGATCTGCTACTGCTTGGTACATTTGAAAATGATTCATCATTAACTTGTGTAGAATAATTATATATGAAAAAAAGAATGACACCTACAAGAATGGCAAAAATGTTTGAAGATGTATCAGATAAATGTTGTAAATGTAAATGTAAAGTGGGCACTTATTATCATAGGTGGTGGACTTGTAAACATGCAAAATAATATTGGAACAAAATTTATACCTGGTTAAGAGAAATATTAGGAATACAGATAGAGATTAAACCTGAGTTTTTTAAATTAGACATGGTTCCAGAAAATTTTAATAAGCAAGAGTTGTTTTTGCACAAAACTGGAAAAAAAAAAGAAATACCACCAGAAGAAGAAATACTGAAAAAATATTAGATTATTCAGAAATGGATAGACTGACTATGTGAATGAAAGAAAAAGAAGATTCATATTATATTCAAATTTGGAACTTATTTTATATATATGGCTTGAAAAAAGAATGTAGGAGTAGGAATCAAAGTGTATTAGAAAAGGTTGATAATCTATTGGATAATTTGGAGATTGGTGAATTGTTCATTCAGATGGCTGCTTTATGTTGACATTTTTACTATGTCTTATTTTAAACAATAAAAATGTTACCAAAAAAAAGAATGCTTGAGGTATGCTTACTAAACAGGGATCTGAACAATTCTTTTTTGACAAAAGGAAATTGTAACAGGGTGAACTTCAAAAGCTGTGGATTTCTGCTACTAAACCCTGATAATTTGTCATCTTCTAGTGCTGAAACAGCATTGTCTAAAGATCGTCAGATGCAAACCTTTGCAGATTTGACTGCATTCAACACTTTGACCTGGAAGACTGGGGAAGATGGAAAATGCATCTCTGTGAAGGGAGATAAGACCTCACAGATCTTCGGGAATCTCTTTGATGCCAGCTAGCATGAAGACAGAGTGTTATGCGAAAGGGGGCTCCTGCCGCCAGCTTTCCATCTGGGTGAAAGTCCTTACACTGACATGATTTTTAGTGTTTGTTCTACAAAACTGATATCTCTGTGATGAAGAGAACCAGATGCCCATGATCCCTATGATGTATTATAGCAGTGGCCCCCAACCTTTGGGGCACCAGCGACTGGTTCCATGAAAAAGTATTTTTCCGCGGACCGAAAGGTGGGTTGGTTTTGCGTGCTGCCTACATCTTGTGGATGAGGCTAAGCTTGTTTGCTGACATGCTGCAACCCGGTGCTGTTTCACGAACCACGGGTTGAGGACCCCTGTATTATGGCATTCATTATACGGGGTAGCCATTTTCGGCAGCTTGGGAGCACTGATACATTAGATCATGAAAAAATGAATAGAGTAAGATTGTTTTCCTTCAACAAGGTAAATTCAGTGATTTTAGAGGGAGGTGGCATTCTATGTAAACTAGACCTTCATGTTAAGCTATTTTATTGACTGAGCACATGAGGCCCTCAACGTCTTTTTAATTCATTCATGTTTAATGTATTGTGGTTATTCAGTCTTAATGCTATCTCAGTGCTGCAGTTGTGCTCAATAAATGTACCATTGGATTTGCTCATGTACAACTGACCTGCAAAGTTAAAACTTTAACGGAGGACTTCCTGTTCCTCACAGAGTCTCCAGTGAGCAGTCTTCTTTGCAAACACCCTTTGGAAGATATGTTGGAAGTTGCAGTTAGTACAAAATATGCTAACAAGAGTCCTAGTGAGCATTTCCTTTCAGGATCTTCTGCATCTGCCCTGGAAGAGCTGCAGGGGTTACTCTCTGTTCTTAGAGATACTGTTTGAAGTTACTTTTAATCTTAGATATTTTAGGCAATGATTTCTGTCCAGGAGATATTAGACACCTCATACTGAAAGGTACAATGAAAATGTTCTCTTCCACATTTTGACCTTAATGATATGTTTTCTGATGGGGTGTGGGTGAGAAGGTGATCTTAGGGTGCTCTTTGCTTTAGGGGCCCCCTTTCTCAAAATATAGCTTTGTTCAGAACATTCTTCAGTTTAAGCAAGTTCAGAATGTCAGGTAGACATTTCATCTGCTGTATATTTCTCTGTGGCTATTGCTGTTCATTGTACCAAATTGAGACTTTTATTGTGGGTAGGTGCCTGGCATGTTGTGAAAGAATGGGGCCACATCAAGAAAACAAGTATGGTATCATAATATCTAGCTATCTGCAGCTAAAATGCCTCCCAGTCCCATTGTCGTAGCTTTTAGAGTCCCTTAGCATCCATTTCTGAAATGTTGCAGTAAAATGATCATTTTAGCTGTGGGTCAGCCTTTCAAGGTCAGTCAGGTTAAGAAACAGACTCCACATGGATTATTGTACTGTTGCAAGGTATAATAACAGAATCTTGAAAACCTCATAAAGCTTCCTTCTGCTCCCTCTTATAGTAAAATGAGTAAAGTTATCTTTAGTCTCTTTCTCACCTTTATTTCCTTTTCAGAGCTAAATAGATGTTTAACGAACCATTCTTGCATTTTTTTTCAGGGTTAATTCCATGCTCCTCTACATTTTAATTTAACCAAGGGCTCCAGAAAATCTGTACAGGTCAGTTTGAGGGAAGAGAGAAAACATAATGGAGTTTCCTCCTTCTACTGAGGAATGTCCTCAAGGTTGTTGGTTTCCTCTTGCATTAAAAAACTGCCAATCCGTTTCCTGTGTTGTATGATAAGTTGTCCACCCATTGTACACATCAGCTATTTACAATCTTTGAGTTCAGTTGCATGTTCAAAGAGCAGGAAGCAAATAGATGCATTGTACATACACTGCATGGTTTCATGGAAGAAACCCAAAATCAAGTAGCCTCTGGAATTTGGATCTCTGGAGACAGAGATTCACTGGGACCGCAAGAGGAGCTCAGATATATCTTTGAGAGATATATCTGAGCTCAGATATAAATTTGAGAGAGAGTCCTTAAAGGACTTTTAAATACAGATGGACAAGCTGCACTGGTTTCATCTTGTCTAGCTCAAAAGCTAAGCACGGTTGGATCTCATTAATACTTGAGTGGTGTATCCCTGCCTCAGTGGGACTATGTAAACTGTAAATTAGACTGGGAAGACAAAAGACATCCCTGAATAAAGCAATGGAAAATTGCTCCCATATACGCAACCATAACTATGGCTAGAAGTTCAGCTGAAAAGAAATACTATAGTCACAGTTAACCTAGGGTATAACCATGGCTCCTCAGAAATACATCTCCTAGGTTCTACTCTTTGGTGAATGTGTTTATATTGATAACTTCATTTCAGTGGTTGATCATGGTATGAATTCAAGTTCATTGTATCCCATAGATCTGTAAGTTATTTGGACATAGGAGCTATTGCGACATAGTGGTTAGAATGCAATATTGCAGGCAAACTCTGCCCACTGCCTGGAGTTTGATCCTGACTCAGCCTTCCATCCTTCTGAGGTCATTAAAATGAGAACTTAGATTGTTGGAAACAATATGCTGACATTGTAAACTGCTCAGAGAGTGCTGTAAAGAACTATGAATTGATATATAAGTGCTACTGCTATTGCTATTTCTTTATACAATTTTTATGAAGTTTTATTAGTTATATATTGGCTGTTTTATTTACTGTTGTAGTCCATCCAGCTATGTACATTTGATAAGTCACACATACATACGTACATCCATACATACATACATACATACATACATACAATTCCAAGTTAAAATCATACCCTAAACAATTGAAACCCTTAAGCTAGTGCCAGTTTGTTCTGATACTAAATTCATCAGTGTGGAATTGGATTTTGTGTTGTGGCCACTTTGCAATAAAAGGAAAGGAAATATCTCCCCCAATCAAGAAATGAATGTTAATTTCAGTCTTCTTTATCTATATGGATCTTCTCTCCTTCCCTCCCTTCCTCTCCCCCTCCTCTTCCTCCATTTTCTTCCCTCATTGATTCCTTCATCTGTCTCAGTCAATCCTGTAGCCCTGAAGGTATTCACTGTAGCAGAGAAGAAACATATCCCACTGAGAAGATTCTGCTGTCGAATAATAAAGGTACAGTAGCATAATGTGAACTGCATTTCTAAACAGTAGGCTACTAAATAAATAATAAATAATATCTCTCTCCCATATGGAGCTCTCCCTCAATACACACAAACTTAACTTTTCCCATATGTATGTAGGATTTCAGAAGAAGCACTATAGGTTAAAGTGGTGGAACACTTGACCTAGATATGTGGTTGTGGGTGTATGTGCCAATCATACAATTATTTAAGCATTGCCCATGGATTTGACTAAATCTATGCATCCCATATGAATGCCAAATGTGTGAAGTGAATTGAGATTTGGAGGCAACCAGCCAAGACTTAAATAATCGTAAAATAACAGGTGGATACAAAGAACATTAAGCATCATTAGAAGACATTACAGTCATGGTTGATTTTCCATATCCTAATAAATCTAAGTTATCAATTTAAGTTCCTTGGGAAAGAATTGTATAGTAACGGTACTACTTCAGTAAAGATCCTGTTTGGTGTTACCCACCTACCTACTTTCTCTGTGTAATTAGTCATTAAACTGGACTTCTGATGCAAGTCGTCCTTGACTCATTTAGCAACCATTCAAAGTTACTAGGAAAAAAACGACTTACAACGAGTCCTTGCATTGATGACTGTTGTAGCACCCCCATAGTCACAATATTACAATTTTGGTTCTTGGCAAAGCAGTATGTATTTATAATTGTTGCAGCATTCCAGGGTCCTGGGATTGCTATTTGTGAACTTCTCAGTCAGCTTCGGACAAGCTAAGAGAATGAGGAAAGCTGCATTCGCTTGACAAATCCAGTGATTTGCTTAAAAAGTATAGGCAAAAAAAGCTTTAAATCAGGCATGGCTCACTTAATAATTTCCTTGCTTAGAAATTCTGGTCTCAGTTAGTGTCGCAAGACCTGGAGACTAAACAGTATAAAGAACGGTTGCAGGATTTGGGTTTGGCTAGTGTAGAGAGGGGGGCAGTGGTTCAGCGGATAAAGATGCCAAGTCTGTTGATCGGAAGGTTGGAAGGTTGGCAGTTCGAATCCCTAGCGCCACATAATAGAGTGAACTCCCATCACTCACCCCAGTTTCTGCCAACCTAGCAGTTCGAAAGCATGTAAAAATGAAAGTATAAAAATAAGAACCACTTTGCTGGGAAGGTAACAGCGCTCCTTGTGCCTTAAGCATTTAGTCATGCCAGCCACAGGACCATGGCGATGTCTTCGGACAGTGCTGGCTCTTCAGTTTAGAAATGGAGATGAACACCACCCCTAGAGTGGAACACAACTAGAACACATGTGCGGGGGGAACCTCTACCTTTACAGAGTAGAGAAAAGAAGGACAAAAGAGAACTTGATAGCAGTGTTCCAGTATTTGAAGGGTCACGAAGACAAGGAGGTCAACTTATTTTCCAAAGCATGGGGCAGGACAGGAAACAACAAATGGAAACTCATCAAGGAGGGAAGCAATCTGGAATCAAGGAGAAACTTCCTAACAGTGAGGACAGTCAACCAGTGCAACAGTTTGCCTTCAGAAGTTTTGGATGCTTCATCATTTTTAAGAAAAGAGAGTCACTTCTCTGAAATAGTATAGGGACTCCTGTTTGAGCTGGTTAACTTGAAGACCTTCACGGTTCCTTTCAACTCTATTCTGATTTATTCTGATCGATCGATTGATTATAAATAATGGAAAGTTCATGCAGAAGGAAGCATTTTTTTAATGTTCTGGTTCTAAACTAACTATGACTTTATATGAAAGAAACAAGAAGAATCACTTATCTAATAAGACATTACCTTAATACTGTATATTCTAAAGGGAAGACACTCCAAAACAGCAAAATGTAAGAGCAATACTCGTAGCTTATTAAAAAAAATCCCATTCCAAACACAAATAAGATGAGAATGTAATGTCAGTGTAAAAACTTTTGCCATTTAGAACAGCAATAGGTAGAAAGCAAATCTGCCAGTAGATCTTTAGAAAGATTTGCAGTAGTTTGTCAAGTCTGCATTGATTAAAAATATTGGTAGAAATGTGTGGAAATGTGCATCAATTTCCAACTAAACGTTGGAGAAGAAAAATTGTAAATATAAAAGTGGACTTCAAGATAGACTGTTGAGAAACTGATTGAAACAGTTCTGGGGGATTTGTGCATGTTTGTTTTTGATGAAGAGATTGTTCCAGGAAAAACCTGTTTCGAAGCATCTTTAGCCTGATCACTTAATTACCTCTTAAATTGCTCAAAATAAAAGCACATTTATGACATGATCCTTTTGGCATAGGCTGGCTCTCATAATCTGTGATTTTCCACTTGATCTTCCTGTCATGCTTACTTACTGCTAAGGATTATCAGATTAAAAAAGAAAAGTTGAAGGAAGCGAAGAACCGCCAGAGGTCAATTTGTAGCAATGTTTCTATAAGTTCTCAGCTGTGAAATAGGTAATGGAGATTTTAAAAGCTAAAGTGGAAAATTGTTTGAAGTTTGTGCTCTAGGAACAATTTCCCCAGCTTTCTTTATTCGTGCTGGGCAGCCTGATCCTGCCCATATTTTTTTACAAAATGAAAAATGGCTCTAGACCCCCCAGGACCCTCAGATTTCCCCACAAATATCTCACTCACCTTTCACCAATGTTTCTGCCTTTCAGGATATGTAGGATATCCATAAGGGGTGATGTTATCATTTGTCAAAAATGAAGCAACTTATTCTGATGCTGAGAAGAACAAGCAGGAAATTTTGGGCAAGTCTCACTCCCATTGATGATCTGATCCTATAAGGAGTTCCTCAGCATGTTCAGTGAAAACTGATTGTAAAGGCTGATTCTTAGGAAACTACCAAGCCAATTAATGTAGAGTGACCACTAAAAGGTGGCCATAGGAACCAGCTGTCAACTGAAGATTGAGTGCCAGCATAATTGCTGCTGGTAAAAGGATGTCCAGAAATGAACACATGGCTGAGTATCAGAAAATAAGTGAAGATGGTGGAAGTTTTTCACACTTCAAACCATGTTTCTTTTCTGAAGCTTTTGGTTGCTCCTTGGTTGTTTTCTTGTAGGCATTTCATTATTCAGCTAGGCAACACCATCAGTGCTAGAGGATGGAGGGGTTTGCTCTCTTTTTACATACTAGTGGCTTGCCTGTCAGTGTTGTTGGCGATGCTATTTTCTTCTTAATTGTTGTTTAATCTTTAATTGCTTGAATGAGTTGTTAGTTGGTTGGGATATTAATTATCGCTTTGTTGTTGGTCTGGTATTATTCTTAGTGTTAATTACTGCTTATCTCAGGATTCTTTTCTTATTTCAGGGTGCTGCTTCTTCTTTTTCCTTTCTGTACAGTTGTTATTTAGCGAGGACGCATAAAGAGTCAATGGCAAAATAGAACAAAGAGATGAAAAAGAAACTTGCTTTGGGCAAAAAATGAGAAAGTCTTTGAAGAGTTGGTAAAGTAAAGGTAAAGGTTCCCCCCAAACATCTGTTTCAAAGCCAAAGAGCCAGCACTGTCAGAAGACACCCACATGATCATGTGGCCAGCATGACTAAATACCAAAGGTACATGGAACGCTGTTACCTTCCCACCAAAGTGGTCCCTATTTTTCTACTTGCATTGTTGCATGCTTTCGGACTGCTAGGTTGGCAGAAGCTGGGGCGATGAACGGGAACTCACTCCATTATACAGCACTCTAGGGATTCGAACTGCTGAATTGCTGATCTTCCGATCGACAAACTCAGCATCTTTATCCACTGAGCCACCGTGCCCCTTGAAAAGTTGGTAGCTACAACTAATTCTTCTACCTTTCTGTATTACTGTAAAAGGACTGGTATATCAAAAGGGATGAAGCAAAAATTATTAATCTTGTCTTTGCTTGGGAGAAGGTTTAAGAACAAGGATGGAGAAGTAAACTATTCTTATTCCAACCCCATTAAAAATATTCAAAACAGGACTGAAGTAAGTCTACTGATATTTTGCCATTTTGCTACCAACATTTGGAGTATGATCATAGACCACTAATAGTTCATGGATTATCTAGTCATATGTGGGGCAGTAATAAGAAACTGGTGACCTTAAAGCTATGCCATACTATGGCCACTTTGCTAATCTTTGGTTTGGTCTAGTGCCATGCATGCCACAGTGGGCGCATAGAGCCCACTTGACTGGCACATGAGCCAAGTCGTCAGAGAGCCATGCATGCTCAGAAGGGAGTAGTGGTGCCAGGCGATGACATCACAGGGCATCGTGCATGCTCAAAAGAGAATAGCAACACTGGGCGATTATGTCACGAGCCACAACTCATTAGCTGCAACTCGTCCGGACACTCGGTGCCTAAAAGGTTAGCAATCGCTGGTCTATTGCAGTGGTCGTCAACATTTTTTACATCAGGGACCACCAAATTCATAATCTGATATCTCAAGGACCACCAATATGAATGTTTATACCTTATATTAATTAATATAAAAGGCACCTATTTAATATAACAAATTGAAAATGCTTATTTAATTATAACAAAATCATAAATGCTTATTAATCATAAAATCTTTAAAGATTGTTTAATTGTAGCAAAATTATTAGTTAGTTTAATTATTACAAAATAATTGAAGTTTCTTTAAGTATTACACATTTTAGTATGATATTTGTTTCTATGAGAGAGAGAGAGAGAGAGAGAGGGAGAGAGAGAGAGAGAGACCCAGAGACAGAGAGAGACAGAAAAAGAGAGACAGAAAAAGAGAATGAAAGAAAAAGACAAACACATACAGACACACACAGAGAGAAGGAGACACAGAGACACAGAGACACAGAGAAAGAATGAAAGAGAGACACAGACAGACAGAATCACACACACACACACACACACACACACACACAGAGGGATGGAGGGAATGAGAATGAAAGAAAGAGACACAGACGCACAGACACCTCTTCTGGCTTCATTTCTACGAGGGAGATTTCTTTGCAGAAAGAATTTAGAACCGTGTCAGACGTTATGACAAGCGCCTCAATTTGAAAAGCTGAAAAGTAATGCAATGCTGTAGTTTTCTAATGTGTATAATAAAAGTTCTGTATATGTGAGTGTCTGTCATGGATAACCAAATGGAGGGTTTTTTTCTGAATTGCCCTCATAGTTCTACTCTAGAACAAATCTTTTAAAAAAAAATTTTTTTAAAAGAAGTACTGAAGAACAGGGTGATGTCTAAGGTTCCTTTCCTGGTTCTTTTCCTTTCCCCTTTTGATCATTCTTCCTACAGTCTTCCTACAAATAAAATTAGATTATAAAGGAAGTATGCTATAGGAATTAAGATATTGTATTAGAATGGGAGAGAACTAGGATCAGTTCTGCCTAGGATCATAGGCGCTTGATCTCAGGCAACTTACTTTCTTAGCTCATAGAGTTGTTGTTTTTGAAGGAAATCAAGGGAGGAGAAGAAAGTACTAACAAGACCAGTTTGAGCTATGAGCAAGATATTTTAAAAAACCATTACATGAATAATTAAAATAGTGTTACTGTTCTGTGTTATTCATTCCTAACCCTCTTTGTGCAATCGGAATAACTTCAAGAAGTTTAATGGGGCAATTCTTAATTTGAGAAATGGGGAAACAGGGAAAAATATGACAGACTATAGTTCAGCCAACATTTGCATGCAGCAAACATTCAGAACATTATGTTCTAGCCAAATCTGCAACAGCAGATAAAATGCAGAAGTCCAAAGGAGTACTAACACTTCTCCATGCAAGCAGTTCTGGTTTGGGTGCGGCAGGCTACTGTAACCACTGAGTATAGGAAGGACTTTTTCCTGTCTCCAACCCCTCCCCCAAGAAAGCCCCCAGATTATAACCCAGATCAGTGGAACTACGCTCTCTATTTATTATTTGGGTTGATTCATACTTTCTCCCCCAGCCCTCTAGAAATCATAGGCCAGGAATCCCAGAATTCCAAGTGTTGACTTTAGGATTTGTGGTTTTTGAAGGTGCTCAAAGAGATGTCCAGGGAACATTATTCATTTATGTATTTATTTATGCATTTGTTTGATATGCAGACATCTGGGAACCAGGCATCCTTTTCTCCCTCCCTCTTTATTGCTCTTTTAAAAAAGGATACTTTGTCATTTTGTTTTTCAAGCAAACAAAGCAAAAATAGGTTCAAAAGGGCTTGATAAAAGTCAAACATAGCAAGACACTGTTCTACTAAAATGATACAGAACCAAATAGAGGAGAATTTAGCTGCAATTAAAATAAAAAATGGGACTGGTGGAAATTTATTGTGTCTTTCCATGGTAGTTTTTAGTTCTGTTTGTCTGTTAAGTGACCAATGGATGCTAGTTTACTACTTGTGGTAGTAGCATGTGGGAGATTATCTCTTTCTCGCCCAAGAAGAAAATGCCTCTTTTTTCCAGCTGCACTCAGATCACTGCCAGCTTTCATTTTAAAAGTTGCAACCATCTGTTTCTTGTTATGGCCACATTCCTACATAATTTACTGCACTCAGATAGCTTATGAATGAATGAATGTGGAGAGAGCGTTTGGAGATGGCTTTTTTGATTCAAAGTGACTTATCAGTCTCAGTGGTTGCTGGAATGCTATGACAAATCTCTGGTATTTTTCCCTCAAAATGATATAAGATCAATATGGAGCCAGGGAAAAGTCATCCAGATCTTCAGAGCTTAGTCTTGTCTGTAACTCAGCTCAGTTTTTGCATTTGTTGTCTTCATCTTATGTATGACTTTTCCATAGCTATGCGTTAGAGATGAAGAAGTGCTGCTTTGGCCAACAAAGGAAGAAAATAGTCCAA
>JANHFO010001768.1:423005-440765 GCA_032468095.1 Pareas carinatus
CTTCCTTCCTTCCTCCCTCCCTCCCTCCCTCCCGTCCTCTTATTTATATTATTTGTGTCCTGCCTTTATTATTTTACAAGTAATTCAAGGCAGTGAATATATATAATACTCCTCTCTCCTCCTTTTTTCTCCACAACAACCGTGTGAGATGAATTGAGCTTAGAGGGAATTATCTGTCTAAAGTCACCCAGTCAGCTTTTTTGCTTAAGGAGGCACTAAAATTCACAATCTCCTGGTCCAAAATCATCCAATTGACTTTTATGCCTAAGACAGCATTAGAACTCACAATCCTCTGGTTTATAGCTTCATGCCTTAACCATTAAGCAAAACTGGCTTTCTTTCTTTAATATTCTGATGATCAATCTGTCATGTATTAAGAGGTATATATTGTGTGGACCCACGGGCTGTCATGTGTATCCCCCTGCGTACACTAAGAGACACACACAGAGTCTTACAATGAGCATTTCAAAATTACTGCTGTAGATTGCATTTCCTCATGATACACACTGACCTATGATGCATAAAGGAATTCAAAGGGCTGGCTTAGTCACTTGTGGGAGACTCCTCTAATATCTGTTCAGAAATATTGTCAAAATACTTCAAGTTACAACTCCTTGAAGTTCCCAAAGTAGCAAATATTAGCTGTCTGATTAGGCTGAGTTAAAATTCAGTGCTTCTCAATTTTAATTTGGCAATTTTAATTTCTGTGGACCAACTCCCAGAATTCACCAACCAGCATGCTGGCTGGGGAATTCTGGGAGTTGAAGTCCACCAACCTTAAAGCAGCCAAATTTGAGGAACACTAGCAGATGGCAAGTTCTTAATCAATTCCTAGCCTTAATTGACCTTATAGATCTAATTTGATTTGGATCTTGCACCAGTTCTTTCTCATCTTCCAGCTAATATAAACGGAATATGATAGCCTTTCCATAGAGAGCAAGTGTGGAATTGCTGAGAACGTATGTTTCTTATGAGTGCTGTCTCGTCTTTGGCCTTCTTTCCTTACAGCCCCCAAGGATTTCAAAACTAGACATGAAGCAAGTCTATAGAACAAGTGACATGTTGAAATGTCTGATGGACACGCTGTCAAAAGTTATTGCTCTGTTGCTGTGCAGTAGCCCTCTTACGCCACACTTTGCTTTGAGCGCAACATTATTTGCTTTGAGCCCTGCAACACAAGGTGGGTGAGGTGGGGGGGTGAGTGGGGAGTGGGGAGAGGAGGAAGTGCTGTAGTCTGGCCAACAGAGCCAAACATTCCTGCAAGGCTTTATTTAAGATATGTGGTTGAAGCAATCCCACTATTACTCATAGGAAGCTTAAGAATGCAGCACAGCCCAAAGAAATGGGCAGAGCTCTGCAATCTTGGTTTTATTGGCTGTATTTATGGATGTACTTCCTGCCAAAGCATCCATGGTGGTTTATGGTTTAATGGTAACCCAAAGAAAAGTTACAAATTAAGAATCAATAAAAGAGCAAACGCTGATGATGATGATCCGCTCTGATCCTCAGCTTCAATTTCCTCTGTTTTCCTATTTTCTCTCAGATGTCTCCCACTCATATCAGCGAATGATCTAAAAAAACCTGCTTATAATATGCTTTTGTTAATTTCGCTCATTTGATTTCTTAAACGCCAAAGGCTGGGCAGATTCACTAGACCCTGCCCAAGATATCCGCAAGGCACTGATCAGCTATGCAAGATGCCATCCCTGTGGCTCCCAACATGCATGCAGGATCCAAGATAATCCTTACAGATGGTATTGTTTGGAACTGGACAGCCTTAAAAATCCAATAGGTTAAATTGAATTGATTTAATAAACCTCGTTCCTGCTGCAGTGACTTCAGGCTGTTTTTAGGAATTGATATCAGAGTGGTTCCTAAGGGCATATCTTCTTCTGCCTTAAAGTCCGGGTATTTTAACCACCTATTGAGTCCTTCCCAAGGACTAGGACAGGCAGGGTTTCCGTTCTGAGCAGAGGGTTGGACTACAAGACCTTCAGGTCCCTTCCAGCTCTGTTATTCTGTTGTTGGCTGATTGTTCTATTTTCCAGTTTCTGTATTTTGTTAGTTTTTTTTACTCCAGTTCTTTCTCTTCCATTCTGCTGTCTCAGGTTCGGCCCACTATCCAGGCTTTGTCTTTCTTACTGGCAATTGTTACGTCTGGGGTGTTTCGAATACTCCTCATTTAGTAAAAACAATTGGGACCAACAAGTCGGTCCTTAAGCAAAGTGGCCACTAAGCGAAACCACAACTGTGCATATGATTGCATCAGCTTTTCTTTTCTTTACAGGCTCGCAAAGGACATAAATGTGAGGATTGGTTGTAAAGCTAATTTTTCATCACAGTTATAACTGTGAATGGTTGCTAAATGAGGACTATTTGTATGTGGCAGTCACTTACCTGTTTGAATTCCAAACTCAGAGTATTTTAGCTTTTCATTTTCTATTACTTTGCCCATTTATGTGTTCCACCAGTTATTCCTTGCAGATATTCCAATGCACCATCATTGCTGCTTTGTCATGTGCTATTATTATATGCATATTATATATAAGACGAAGAGGGGGGAAGGGTGGTCTCCTTGGAAACTCCTCAGAGTCGGATGTAATAAAAAATGGATTTGAAAGAGGAGATGCCTACATTTTAACATTCAAATCCTTTGTTTCATTTTTCGATTCAGTTCCTTGACTGGTACTTTTTCCCATGCTATGACTGCATGTCACACAAGCACATGAAAGCAAGAGTTATTTTTTAGAATTTTAAAATCAGCAAGTATAAAGATGATGCATCATGCATTTGCAGCATTATTTAAGCAGAGCTTTGATATCTCTGATGTTTATCTGCTCTACCTTCAGTTATCCAACAAAAAATCTAGAGCAGATTTTTGTATATGGGTGTTTTAAATGAAGTCACATGCACCATTTTTTGAGAGACTGTTTTTTGCAGCTTCCCTGAAGCAACACTTGTATTGCAGGCTTTCCAAATAAATTTCCAAGTCTGTAAAAACAACAGTCTGTTTCAAGATGAGTCCTTTTCTTATCTTCCAGGACCGATGTTCCAGCTGCAAGGTAATGAAAACAAAAATAGCAATTTAGATGCATCCATCATTTAAAAGAACTTGTTTGATAGTGTTAATTGTCAAATTTCAGACTTTCCCCTTCCTCTAGAAATTGAATATTTGAAAGAATCAAAATCAGAATCAGAATTTATTGACCAAGTGTGTTTGGACACAATGAATTTGTCTCCGATGTCCATGCTAAATACCTACACACATACAATAAACAAATTGTGATTACAATCATAAGATACATTCATAATCATAAAGTATATTCATCTTGTCATGTACATATAAGCTGCAATCAACAAACTGCAATCTTAATCATGAATACAATCTTATAAAGGTAGTCCTTGACTTACAACCATTTGTATCGTGACTATTCAAAGTTATAATGGCATTGAGAAACACCATTTATAACCAATCCTTGAACGTACAACTGTTACAGAATCCCTGTGGTTACATGATAAAAAAAATTTTGCTTAACAACTAGCATGTATTTATGATGGTCCCAAAGTCATGTTATCCCCATTTATGAAAGCCATTTCTGAAAGCAAAATTAACAAAGGAACGCACTTAATGATTTAATGACAGCAATGATTTGCTTAACGACTGTAACAAAATGGATCATAAAATCAGGTGTGATTCACTTAACACTTGTCTTGTTTAACCATGGAAATTCGGGTCCTAGTTGTGGTCATAAGTCATATAGGATAAGAGAATATGTCCTGGTTTCTGAGGTTGATGTACTGTACAATCTCCCATTTTTGTCCAATGGAGCCACAGTTTTTAAATTACGAAGAATCCAGGAGAATGGCGATGGGCAGTCTACATTGGAGGTCTCCAGTTTTCATTACAGCTTCAATTAATTTTCACCTGACCATAGCCTTCTTAGATCTCCTACATTTTGTCTTGCTGTCTTTTTTCTCCTCTATTTTTTCCTAGAGGAACAGTTGCCAATGATTGGCTTGTGGTTATTGATCTTTCCAGCTTTCCTCCTCTGGAAAACTCTAGAATTCAAACCACCACCTTGAATGTTTTTGGCAAAGATTATGATTACAGTATACGGCGAACGGATTTTTTTAAAAACAAAACGAAATAGATTTTTTTCTATTTTAGAACTCTAACTTTCTCATATTTCCAAAATGCTGCATACGAACTAGCATTTGGAGTTGACTTGGATGCTGCAACTGAACCAAAATGCAATAGATAAATTATCGATGGGATAATCTAATGCTAGCTGAGCCAGCACCACTACTGAAATCACTGTATTACTTCCTGCAAGCTTTCAGACCCAACTCAAAGTGCTGGTGATGACCTCCAAAGCCTCATATGACATAGCATCAGATTACATCAAGCACTACTTTACCTGGCCTGAATCACCCATCATGAGAAAAACTGCTTAGAGTCCATCCTCTAGTTCAATGGCCGCCAACCTTTTGGACTTCAGGGACCACCACATTCGTAATTTTAAATTCTGCGGACCACTAATATGATGTTTTCTAAAAGATACATCTGTAAAGTAATGATCAGAGAACTTTCATTTTATTAATATAAAAGGCACCTATTTAATATAAGAAATTTTTTAAAAAGCTTATTTAATTATAACAAAATCATAAATGCTTATTTAACCATAACAGAATCTTTAAAGGTTCTAGCAAAATTCTAGCAAAATTATTAAAGTTAGTTTAATTATTACAAAATAATTGAAGCTTATTTAAGTATTATGCATTTTAGTGTGATATTTGTTCCTGCTTGAGAGAGACAGAGACAGAGACAGAGACAGAGACAGAGACAGAGAGAGAGAGAGAGAGAGAGAGATAGAGAGAGAGAGAGAGAGAGGAACCATACAGTATATAAAAAAAATCCAAATCTCCAGATTTTCCTGCAGGCCACCAACATTTTCTCATGGCCAACTGGTGGGTCCTGGCCCACAGGTTGGCGACCACTGCTCTAGTTGAAATGTGGTGAACAAGGGCCTTCTTTGTGGTCGCCCCTTTACTTTGGAACTCCTCACCTTGTGGACATTTGAGAAACTCCTTCTTTCCTGACCATGTGAAATTGTCACAGCAACACTATGTACTGCTAATCAGGATTGATTGTTTCTTGCAGGGTTATCTATTAGAAGTGCGTTCCTCGTTGTTCTTATTTTCCACTGTTATTGTGTGGTATGTTGCCTAAGATCTACTGACTGTGGACCATTACAGAAGCCATAAAATCCACTTTCTTGCGTATATACATACATTCAAGCATTAATAAAGCCAGCATCTCCTAGCGTTAAAAGCTGCTCGGATAGGAGTAGGGAGATCTAGGTTCAAGTGCCCCCTTAAACGGAGAAGCCACTTGGGTGATTTTGTGTCGGTCTTTCTCTTAGTCCAAATCAGTGTTGGCCTTTGCAAGAAGCTGACTGAAAATCAAAACTGTGCATTACTTCCTGCATTGATTAGCTTCATTGTAAGACATTGTAAGTCTGTAAAACATGCAGATCCTGAAACCGAGGGAATGCTAAAAGGTTGAGAAGAAAAATGCAGGTCCTCGTTGACTTACAACTTAGTGACTGTTTGAAGTTACAACGGCACTGAAAAGTGATTTTTGAGCATTTTTTCAGTTATGACCATTGCAGCATTCCCCTGGTCACCTGATTTACATTCAGATGCTTGACAACACTCGCATTTATGATAGTCGCAGTGTGTCCTGGCTTCATGTGATTCTGTTTTGCGACCTTCTGACAAGCCAAGTTAATGGGGAAGATTCACTTAACAACCGTGATACTAACTTAACAACCGTAGTGATTCAAGGATAGTCTCAAAATGGGGCAAAACTCAATAAATTTCTCACTTAGCAAGTTAAAGTTGAGCTGAATTGTGTTCATGCGTTAAGGACTATTTGTATACACACACACACACACACACACATACGCAGACATTGCAATTTTTAAAAAAGCTGCATTCAACAGTAGCTTTTGGATTTGCCTGTCTTTGCAAGAGAAGGATGTTGATATACCCATCAGCTTGAACATAATGACACTGAAAACTTTTCTTCTTTGTATTCATACTTATTCTTGAGGTCTACATCACCTTTACTATAGACTAAATTGATCTATTTCATGAAAGTTTCTATTTCTCCATTGATTTCTAAATTAGCATTTCTAAACCAGCATCATGCTCTTAAGATTTAAAATAGAGATGTGTGTGTGTGTGTCTCTGTGTGTGGGGTAGAAACCTAGTAGCCATAAACTACAAGATAACAAATGAAAGAATGTGTATTATGCAATGCTTTAGTTTATATGTGTATTAGTTGCCCTCAACTACAGTAAAGATAACAATTCCACAAAGTTGATTGAATTCTGATATTTTTTTAAAAAGTTGCATTCACCAAAACTGAATGGCCACTGGATCCCTATATTACACCCTGCTACAAAAAACAGGAGCATTAACTCTTTATAACTGAAATCAACTTTCAGAACTGCTATATTGGAAACAAAGGTTACTTCGGTCAAATGTTCACTAACCTGCACTAGAAACTTAATGAATCATTCTAAGATGCAAACAGTGATTTATTGCTGACCAATAAGTAGTTTATTGTTGAGCAAAACCAATAAACAAGGGAATGCAAAATATATGCACTTGTATCTTTTTTCAAGAACATTTTTCGGTATATGCTATTTAAGTCAAAATATGTGCAGCCTTAGTTTTTGAATCAATGGGAAGAAATGAATGCTGTAGATACATGCTAAAGAGAGGGCAACATGTTGCTTTGTAGATGCTTGTGATACCGAAGACAACTGACCTTTGATTATGTTACTGTGGTACTCATGACATTTGGACTCCTGAAGCAACATCTCATTGCTTCTCTTCCAGCATGAATTTTTAGCAATCTCTTATGGAAGCTCAGATGATTCAAGCAATATCATTCATTGTTTTGTTCTATGGAATTTTAAAAACACTGAATTTTAACCTATACGTTGATAGTCTACATTTTGCAATCGGTCAGGCTGATTTTTTAGAATTTGGAATTGAGGTGAATTAAAATAGTTGTGACTAAGACAAAGCAAGTTGGGAATAACTAGAAAATGTAGGTTAGAATCAAATACTGCCATGTTAAAGGGTGGAGAGGAGCCTAATGATATCTAAGCTACTAGCAAGATACTCACCGGGTCCAATAGGGTTTGGTTTTATAATAAAAATAGCTGAAATGCATTGAAGTTCCCACATTTTTTGAAGGTGACTTTATCTGCTAAACCTTGATGTGAAGATTTGGTCTAATTACTGGGTCAAAGTTTAGGGAAGAGGACAATTTTAACTGATACCGACATCTGAGTATCAATTACCCCATCATACCACCCAATAACAAAAAAACAGAACCATGTTTTCCTAACATCATTTGCCTTAGATGCTACCAACCAGAAATATATGTGACAAGTACCTTCCAGATGCAGGCTCTTAGGATTTCTGGAAAATAGCACCCTGTTTCTTTTAACTCGTGATCAGAGAATCAGTAAGAGTTGAACATTTAAAAGGAGAAAGGAAGATTCAAAAAGTGCCTTGTTTTCATATTGTTTTATGGTATGCAGGAAACAGACCTCAAATGTTTTCTCATTTTTCTAGAAAGCTTTATAGCCCCTGAAACATATATACTCCATGGTTTGGAGTAAACATTTTCTGAAACATTTTCTCCTAATTAACCATGATCGCAATGGGATTTCAGAAACTGTTATATGTTTCTTGGATTGGCTATGTGGTTTGAATGCAGAATCAAAAACTGAATCAACTTTTTCTTGATTTAGAGATTCTGGCTAAGTTCTTTGAAAACCACTGACTTTATCTTCAATGGTATTCAGAGCTTAAGTAGTTTGAACATTTGCAATGAATTAGAATAATCATTCTAATTGTTTTCATAATAATCTAAGCCCAGAGAATTGAAATTCTTGAGCAATGCAATTCCACATAAAAGAAAAACAAAGGAAGACTAGATACGCTGATAAGAATTTTTTATGTTATTCCAATAAAAAATACATTCATACAGAAATATAACAATCTTGCAAAAAAACAATTTCAAATAAAATCTTGTAAAACAAATTTTTTTTACAAAAATCTTACAAAGAGATTCTTTAGATAATAGGGTGCTTCCAAAAAAACAAAAATAACCAAACAAACATAAAAAGAAATTTTACGAATAGAAATATTTTTTTTCTGAAATTTCAAGCATTTTTTTTTCTTTCAGCTTGATTGAGGCTCAGTTATCACCTGAACAAAATGTACTTATTTAACTCCAAAACTGATTTCTAACTACTGCAAGAGATTTTTTTAAAAAAATAGCAAATTATTATGGCTAAGCAGAAAACATTGCAATCTTACCCTCTCAAATACAATGCTGGAGCAGAAAAACTTGTAGAATGCCTTGATCAAAGGGTTATTTTAATTCATACATGCAGTAAAGGTATTTCCCGATCCACGGTAAATTTTTGTCTATGAAATGGCATTTTCAAATGCGGTAAAAAGTGCCCTGCATGTATGAAGTGCCATACCTCTCTTAGACTTCCGTAATCCGTAGATAATAAAATGTTTTCTTGGGTATTTTTTTTAAAAAAAGAAAACTTAAAAAGTGCATTTTCGAGCATATAAAATTCACAACGCAATGCAGATAAATGTAGGTCTATGTACCTCTTAGCCTCAGGTAAAATGTATTTAAACATGGTTAGAGGATTATTAATCTTCATCATCATTTTCAGGAAAAAAGAGCTGCCCTCAAATAGTAAGAAACAAGCTACGTTCTTGCGGAAGGCAGCTTGGGTAAACACAGTGGTTTAATGTTTGGGGAAAACGACTATTTCTATCTAACATCTCATAAAACTGCCTTGCGAGTTCAGCTAAAAGGTAAAATACCCGTAGGAATAAATTCACCATCAAGGAACACATTTCTACATCTTCTCAATAAGCTTAGACGACAGAAACTGAGAGGTTGAGATTTACTTATTTAGCCTTAGCGAAATAGTGTCCATTTTTAAGTAGCCCTCAATGGATTGCTCCCGTATGATGCAGAAATGGCTAAGCAAGCACACTTAGCCGTTGATGTTCCAAATAAATGCCCTTTTTTTGGGTGGGGAGGAGCTGAAGATCTCACTGACCACTATCAAGGAAAGCATGAATGAGCAAGAGAAGAAGAGTGCAGCAAAATTCAAAACCTACAGACGAAAGGCCAAAGAAAGATGAACGTGCTTGTTGGGTGACTATAGGAGAAAGGAGCTAACTTTAAGAGCTTCTAAAAGGACGACTTTTTCTTTAAAAGCAGACAAGGGTCTTGAATTGAGCAAAAAGAATTGGAAGAAAAACCAACAGAAACGATTTAAGCCCTGCTGTTTCCGCCAATGGCCTCCAGTGCACTTCGTTTGAACACCAGGAAATTTGTGTGCAAAAGTGCCTATCCATAGGGAAGTAACTGCCTTCTCTTGTTAAAAACTGTGCACATCGATCGAAGCTCCCCTCCTTTTCAGATCTCTGCTAAAAAGAAGTTTACAAATAATAATAATAATAGCAATAATGATAATAATAATAATAACAATTATAAAAAGCTGACTTTTGTTTGCTTCTTCTCTATGAAATGCAGGAAATTAGGAAGATTCCTCACAGGCTATGACACTTTACAGCAAAGAACTCAATACAATCCTTAAAAATAATATATTATCTATATATTTTATAGATGTACACACACACACACACACACACACACACACAGAAATGTACATGCACGCACACTCACAGCTACAGATACTATACACACGAATAGATATATACATACGTTATATTCTGCCCACTTGATAATTACTATTTTTGTTGTTTTTTGTATTTTTTGTTTACTTTTCTTTTTAATTAAGGGGAAAGCTACATATACAGGTGTGGACATTGTGCCTTTTAAGAAAACATTTTTTTTTCCTGTAGTTACTCTTGCAATTTTAAAAATGCACGAGCAAAAGACAGCATCCTTAGTACAGGATTTTATTTATTTATTTGGTGGAGAGAGGAACTGGTAGGTTTGCTTTCGTTAATTTCTTGAATGGGAAGAGGGAAGCTTGCAGGAGAAAGACAGGCTGTGCAAGATCAACCTTGTGAAAAGATGGACTCAGGGATGCATTCACTGGTTTGATTATGCCATGAAATTTTCAGTGCAGATGTTTATATGGGGGGGGCTTCTCTACATGGAAACTCTGAGGTTCGCACAGAATACTAGCTGATGGTCTTCCCACCTCTTCTTAATGTACATCAGTTACAGTACAAGTGTCAGGTGAAAAGAGAGCCTTAATAAAGCATATATCATTCATACCCCTGTATAAGACCTCCCAAAAGAGAAGTTCAATTTGCATAAGGCACCATTATTAAGGTCAACAGTGCATTAACAGGTAGAAAACCAGAAATTAGACTTCAAGGCATAAATAAAAGGTAAGAAGGTAGGTGTTGGAGGGAATGGGGGAAACAGCTTGCATGAGTTTTTTTGTTTTTAATATCCATCTCTAACCTACAGTGGTTTTATCCACCCAATGGGACAAAGTAAAAAATAAATCCAAGGGGGGAAAAATACTATTTGGGTTTGGTATGTTATGTAACATTAAACCAATCGCAATGTAGCAGCTTTGAACCAGAATTGAGAAAGAGAAAGAAAGAGAGAGAGAGAGGAAAAAATGGCAGTCCTGATTACAGAATGGGAAAAAGCATCTAGTTCTCCAGAACCATGCAATAATTTTTGTATTATAATGAAAAAAGTTATAGGATGTGTTATACTGTAAATACACAGCTTATACAATGGATTACAAATGAGCTCTGTAGCAAGTCAAGACAAGCTACTGGAGACATTGCACATTTAATAGCTGGACCAGACACCAAAAGCTCCTTTCACACAGGATAGGGGCCCATGCTGACATTTCTCTATTCTGATTTTCCTTCCCTCCCTTCCATTTCCCCCTTCAGAAACCAAAAAAGAGAAAAAAAGGTGCGTACACCATTTCCCCCTCCCCCATCAAAAGGATGAGCATCCTTTCATCTTGCATAACACTTTTCACATGCGTCACACCCCCAAGTTAAAAATAAAATTTTAAAAAAACATCCCACGTTCAGACAGCTTTTTCTCTCTTACAGTTAGAAAACAAGGAACAAATGTTTTTTTTCTTTTTTTAAAAAAAATGTGCCTCAGCATCCAGTCATCCAGTAGATCCTCCATTAACACACAGTTGTCCATTCACTAACACTCCCAGTTCGCTCACGGCAAAAGGTGTCGAAGCCATTCGGAAGGTTTGGTCCCCTGGGCTGGAGACCTGCACCATATGGTCATGGCAGCCATTTCTTACATGACTTATCTAGCCCTCTAAAGACCTTCCAAAGAAGAGAGGACCTGGAGGCCACTGAGTTAGGGTGCAAAATGGCATGCTTTGGCTGGAATATGCATCCTTTCTTCCAAGGCCAGCTTGACCTCGAAGCCTCTTAGCCCACAGGATTCAAGCTTCCAATCATTCAGAGATGCCTCTTCATGTGAAGAGCCAGATGGTCAGACCTGGAGAAGCACCTGTCCACCAACAAAGAGAAGATACTCAAGCTCAGGTTTCAACAGGAATCATCAAGAAACATGCTCGATTTAAGTGCCTTTTGAGAGGCAACTAGACTTTCTTTCCATTTCCTTAAAGACGTTTCACTTCTCATCCAAGAAGCTTCTTCAGTTGTGACAGTCAGAGCTGAAGAAGCTTCTTGGAGGAGAAGTGAAATGTCTTGGCATGGTACCATGGTCTGCATGACTGAGGATCTCCATTGTCATTTGGATTTAAAATAGATTATTGAAACTCTGAACATACTGACATTTGGATTTAGATAGATTATTAAAATGCTGAATTTACTGACAACCTGGAAAGACAGTAATTTTAGATGGTCAACTTGACTGCAAGGTTCTTGAGCTATTTCTTAGCCTTCATGCATTTCTCGTAAAATGGGAATATTAGCCACCTTTTTTTATTCAGGGCTGATGCTAAGTGAAATGTCATCAACTGCAACTCAACTGTGCACCACGCTTAATTACAGACAACTGCAACGGGCTCAATAACTCCCATTTCAATTAATCCAGCGCAGTAAGATGCTACAAGATACTGCATTGTAGTTAAAGGTTTTGCATGTGAGCTGACACTTCAGTGCAGTGATTGTGATCTTGTCAGTCACCAGCCAAGTAAACATCTATCTTTATTATCAGAAGAAGCTGAGATCAGCATGTTAACCCTGCAACAACTCATGGTAAGAGGAATGCAGTGAAGGCCATCCCTTATTCAAATTCAGAACATTAGTCACTACTTCATAGCATTTCTAACTCTCTATCTCCATATCTTGCCAGAGTTGATGCCAGAAGTAGTCAATTCAGTATGGATGGGTTCTCTACATTGCTGCTTATGACACTGTGTAAAAAAGACAACCACTTAAAAAAAGTGTTCAATGTCATTAAATCCATCTAACTGAACTTATGGCAACATTCATATGTGACTTAATGATTTCGAGGAGAATTTAATCTCTCTTCTAGAAATCTTACCGATGGCTTCTTATCAATTTGCCCTACTGTTTTCTTGACCAGTTAAAAAGTTGATTTTCATTAATATAGAAACTATCCAGAAATTATTTCAAATGCAAATGTTCCAACTTCATTGTGAAGCTGGAACGCTTCCAGGAAAGTTGGAACAGTGTTGAAACGTTTCTGCTAAGGTTAAAACAGGACATTTCAACCTTGGGATGTTTATCCATCAAACGTTTTGCATATCTCTTTCGATATGCAAAGGGAAAATAATAAGAATTTCCCAAAACAGAGGGCCATTTTTTTCTCCTGAATAAAAGAGGCCCTTTTTATATTTAAGATAAAATAATACTACTGTCATCAATTGAGTTGCATGAAACTTGCTGCTTTCCAAGCACTGGGGAACAAAATAATATGAAACAAGATTCCATCCACATACCTGTCACAGTGATTACACTTAAAAGGTTTTGCACCCGTGTGCTTTCTGAAATGTCTTGTTAGCTCATCACTTCTTGCAAAACGCCACTCACATCCTTCCCATGAGCATCTGTAAGGCTTTTCTCCTGCAAAACAAAAACAAAACAAACAAAAAACTAATCATTATTCAGATACATAAGAGTACATGCAATTATTCCACCTCCAAAGAAGAATGTGGACTCACTGAGCATTCGTTATTTTTTTAAGGAAAAAAAAATCCCAACAATAGAGGAAACAAAGTTGCTCATTCTATATAGTCCACTTCCAAGAATGCTGATGGAAATTTTGTTTTTGAGCTAACAGCTTCACCAATTAAGAATAGTTTTCAGATTATCGAGTTCACAAATGCTTTATTAAAAAAAATGCTTCTTCATTTCTTTGGTCCCTAATTAAAAAAAGAGGCGTCAATGGGGGTGTAAAACCATATCTTTAAGAGTCCACTGGATAGCTAATAAATCTAAAATAATAAATACATTTTGCCTACCTTCTTATTAGGACAATAGTTTTGGTTTCAACTATTTCCATCTTCATTTGGAACACTTCCTTACCACTGAACTTAAACTGTACCCTACAAGTTATGCTTCCTGTATGGTTTTGTTTCTCTCTGTAAATATCCAGTAAACCTTTGCAAAAGGTTTACATGGGCCAAATGGTGGGCAGAGAAGAAAAACAAGGAACAAAATCATTCTCAGTAGGATACTGAGTTTAACATTAACACTTAAGTGACAGGCCAGCATTTATTTATTTTGCCCAACTACATTTGAAGTTATAGGTTCTGGGAAAATGTTGGTTCCTCCTTTCCTAAGAACTATCACATATATTAACTTCCAATTTTATAGCACAATGCTTACAGAACACAACCGTCCTTTTTTACTCTTCTCTGTTTATCCAAAGGTTAATTAATTGGTGAAGTAGGCTGGTTCTCCCTTTAAAGTGTGAAAACAGCATTCATGGGAAGGAGAAATCCTTTTAAGCTTGTCTCAGAAATGTACAGCTTTGCTGTGCATGTTTATAAGTGATTGGGTGCATCTAACCAGGAAGTCATTAAAAGCAGAAGAATATGTACAGTCAAAAGCAACCATGGCAGCTTCTTACACGATAAAAAATTTATACAAGCTCTGATTCCACTCCACATCTTTTCAGGCTGCTCTTGGGAACTGGGACGTGTTTTGACATTTGAGTTTTACCAGGATAAAGCTCTGTAGGTTTATCCATGAATGGAAATGTACCACAATCAAATGGTCGTAAATCAGCTGTAATCTTTCAAGAAGTAAATGATGTACTTTGTAAATGATGCATGCACCAAGTTAATCTGCAGCACAAATACCATAAACGAACCAGAATTAAGCATTTAATTTGGGTTCACTAACTAAACCATAATTGCTTTTGGAAACCATATGTAAGATTAAGATGGTATGGAATCCAACCCATTTTCTGATGTTTTAGATTCTTCCTTACCAAGAAATTTTGGTTCTTCCTTTTTGTTATCTCATTTTAAATTTATCCCTTTGTTTTTACTGGAGAGATTTTTTTTTCCACTGAGAAAAGATGAAGTAATTGTTCACCTTCACAGGCATGGGGTAATTTAACCAACAGAAACCAGCCAAGCACAAATAAATAAATGAACCACTGAGTTTAGATACAAATTTGCAACGGGCTTATGGAAAAAGAATGAGGAAGTGAGGACTTGCATTCTGGGAAACTTTAGCTGGTATTGCATTATCTAATGGCTTGGAGTTCTTGCTCCAGAAATTGTGTAAGATTCTGACAGTGTGTAAGATTATGACTGTGAAGCATCAAAGTCTTCTTTGGGCTTGTCCTCTAGAGGCAGTTCGGAAGCTAACCAATTCCAAATGGCCATCTGAAGATTAGTGTTTTTAGGAAACTGTGATCAAAAGATCCTTTCTTATATTTTAGTGCATGTTGACCATGAAAAGCAAGAGGACAAAAGGGGACCGTGGCTGCACCATAAAGTATGAAGCAGTGAACAGCTAGAGTAGAACGTGGGAAGTCCAAGTGGATGGAAACAACCTCTAGCAAACCACATTTTGAAGGTGCAAGACTGAAAAAAATGTGTTAAGAGGAAATGGACTGCAAAGGAAATAGGAACAGGGAACAGATGGAAGTTCCTTCTTACACTCATCTCCTGCCTTTCTCCACAACGGATGTTGCAACACTTCTATGGAGGCTTTCTACAGGGAATACATGCAGCTGCATCATGCATTCAATTCATGGCCTAGACTTTTCCTGTCCAAGAGTCACGATGGCATGAATTGTGGAAATAATACATGATGCAACTGGACACCATCTCATCTATGAGATACTGTCCTAACGTCAATGGACACAGTACAGAAGGCAAGGCAAGCTCATCGGTCCTAGAGGTCGTATGAATACTCACCTGTATGGGTACGCTGATGTGCTTTCAGATGTGAACTTTTGGTATAAACCTTCCGGCACCCATTGAAGTGGCAGCGATGAACCCGCCTCCTCCCATCAGGAGAGGCATCTCCACTGACCAGGGTACCTTTCTCCACAGTCTTTCCACCAGTACCAGTACGGATTTTGCCAGGTGAATGCAATTCACTGGGGACACAATTCCACGGTTGAGAAGAGGGCTCCTTGCCCAGCTCAGGGGAAGAAGGAGGAGTAGAAGTGACAGATGAACTCAAGTTTCCAGCACTGGCCAAGTTTAAGACATCATTTATGATATCCGAGGTAAATTTTGTTGTAGGAGAAAGCTCCTCGGAACTATCAGAAGATTCACTACTGATATCAGAATTCAAACTGTTAGTCTCTAAATTCTGTTTATTAAGGTTTTCCTCCTTTGGAGCACTTGCTGTCTTTAGTTCAGATTCCTCCTTTTTCTCCCGTGCCAAAATTATTTTGGTCCACAAATCCTCCTGACTGTCAAATTTTATTTCAGAGGCAGAGACGTAGCAGGGCTCACTCTGAAGATATCGCTCCAGCTCTAAACAAGTCTATAGAATTAAAAATACATAAACAGATGTTTTAAAAAATCATTCACTTCTAAGAACATTCTGAAAAATTTAACAGGAAGCCATGCACACTCAAAGATGAAGAGTTGATTTCTGGTTGCTAGCTTGCCTTAAAGTTAAAGGCAACTCAAGTTCCAACTAATGGATATTCCAAGAGAAAAGTGCAATTCTCATGAACTTGTCAAGAATGCACGATCAAAAATAGTAACCCAGCTGCATTCTTTAGGCATTTTCCCTTATGAGTTAACTAAGCAGGCATCTTGTAGAAAGATATCAGTGGGATTAGCTTCAAAGTCAATGCTGCCTCCCCCAAATTTTATTTAGGCTATTAAAGAATGTTGACTTGAGGAAAAAACCTCAACTGAACTTCCACCAAGTGGACAAAAATTACAGTTCACACTCTAAATTTAAGCCACATGTTTTGTGGCTGATTTTACATCTTCCAAGTCAAGACATTTCCTGCGCATGAGAACTCAGCCTAAGGGAGACACTGAAAGAATGTCCAAGTACACGGGCCTGAGTTTGTCGTAAAATGAGGCACTTCTTGCAGAGAGTAGGAATATTATCAGCAAAATCCCCAGATTTCTAACAGCACACTGAATAAAAGAGACAAAAGGAAAAAATACTATGGAAAACTCCAACTTTTAAGGTTCTAATGCTGATTCCAACAATGAAGGAGAACTTTATTTGCTGGCCAAGACTGGCTTGGTTATGAGTCATTCCCTTGTTTCTTTTACTCAATGCCAAGAGAGACTTCCTTTTAAAATTTATGACTCTCTGCCAAGAATGCTCATGGTTCAAATCTACATGCAACAGGACAGGTTTTAAAAAAAATCCACTAAAAGACACCAATAGGACTGTGAACAGTATAGTGAAAGGCTGACCATGCTCATCCTCTGAATTGTATTGTATTAATAATCAGATTCTAGGCAAAATGGCCAGAAGAGCATGAACTATGTGATTTTCAGCAAGAGACTTTGCTCCCCAATTGCATGAGTGAAATAAAATGCTGCACACAAACACACACACACACCATTTCAGCACCAACGTTGACCTCCACACTTCCTTCTCCTGAGAATTAACCATATCTATCTGAAACATTAAATAGAGAGATTTGCTCTTAGGTAAAGATGCAGAAAAACAGATTGTATTTTGCTAATTTCACTGCTTCCTGGGGGATAGGGGTACATAGGGGAAAAGAAAGCAAAATGTTCTCTAATTGATATTTTTAGGTTCCCCTATATAATGACTGTAGCAAACCTTTCCAATATCTTGCAAAGGTATTGGCCACAGAAGAAAATGTACAGGAAGAACAGGTTTGATACCCAGGAATAGATTTAAAATTTCCCGATTAGGCAGACTAATTTGTGAGGCAAAGGGGGGGGGAGTTAAAATGATTCTGAGGGCTACAAAGAGCCAAATCTGGATCTCGGCAAAATCACCTCAAGAAAAAAACCTTGTTAGATCCATTAACTGAGGAAAAGAGAAGATGTGGTATAGAAAATGCCCAAAAAATCCCCAAACCTAGACCTAGTAGAACTTCAGATTTCAACCTCCAAAATCAGGTTTTCAAGTATAATAAATGGAAACCCGTATGAATTAAATTTGGTTAGTGTGTATGTGTGTGTATGTGTGTGTGTGTGTGTGTGTGTGTGTGTGTGTGTGTGTGTGTGAGAGAGAGAGAGAGAGAGAGAGAGAGAGAGA
>JANHFO010001768.1:443981-459681 GCA_032468095.1 Pareas carinatus
TCCTCCTCCTCCTCCTCCTCCTCCTTTCTCCCTCCTTCTTCCTTCTCCTTCTCTTTCTTCCTCCTTCTCTATCCCCCACCTCTTCGCTCCCCTCCTCCTTTTTCTCCTCCCCTCTTCCTCTCCCCTTCCTTTTCTTAATGACTCATCATCCCTGATGTCTCCTAACCATGCTTTATTCTCATCTTCCTCTTCTCCAAGCCATTCCTCTTACTTTCCTCTAGCCCACAGGATGATTTATACTTTCAAAGCCATTCTCAGCTCAAGCTATATTTAGACATATCTTTCGACACTCACATGTCATTTGGTGAACCTGCTTTACTTATCTACCATAATTAAAATAAAATCTGGAAGAAAGCTTGCCTTGGCTTTATTTCCATAGACATCATCTTGCTTTCATATCCCTAATCCCAGGGCACCGAATTTTGGTTGTGCATTTTAACAAATCTGTGGGGGTTATGAAAATGGCCAGTCAATCCTACAGAAGTCATTGGGTGCCATCCTGGGATGGAGAAGGTCTTCAGTGGCTGTATCTCTGCCGTCTATTCCCATCTATGTCTTGTCCTTATTTCTAACTAATATTCTGTTTCACCAAAAATAAGGCCTAAAATTTGCTGTTTGATCCACTTATAATATCTCTACGCTGCCTCAGACTCTGAGCAGCGTTGCTTCACAACAACGCAAATGAAGTTGCGATGCAATCCTTCACCATCCCTATTTGTTTTTTTATTATGATGATGATGTTGGGGTTTTTTTGGGTTCTTCTACCGTTGATTTGGGATTCTTGAGTTATTCTGAGTACAGATATTATGGTCCTTAAGGAGTAAATGTTTCCTAGTGTTTTGCATTTTCATATCACGGAGAGCTTATTATATTTATTTTTCATTTTCTTAGGGGAGTGTGTTTTTAACCACAATTTATTTTGCTGCGCGCTGGTAGGGAATCAGAACGATTCATAAATAACAGAAGTAAGAAAAGCAAAGTAAAAAAACAATACTACACAGATAGTCCTCGACTTAAAACAATTTGTTCTAAGTTGTAATGGCACTGAAAATAGGGACATAGGACCATTTCTCACACAACCGTTATGTTCACAGGATCAAAATTCAGCCCCTTGACAACCGTTTCATATCTCAGCATCCCTGGGTCACATGACCGCCTTTTGCACCCCTATGTCAAGCAATGTTTTGAGCTCGTTTATGGTCGTAACTCAAGACCTACTGGAATAGGCCCAGAGGAATTCATCCCGAGTGTCAAAGATGAAGGTCATGGTGGACAGACACCAAAAGAGGTGGGCCTGGAAATGTTCTTCATAGCCTCCCAGCTCAGCTCAGGAAACTGAGAACAACCTAAGAAATGAGGAGAAGAAGATGGAGATTGATGCTACCTCACAATAGCGTGGAGTATAAATGCCCAAGCAAACATGTTGCCTCAAAAAAAAAAAAAAGCCTGGTAGATACCTTGGTACAAGCCAACAAAGAGAGGAAGAACCTGTGGCTTAGTGGCTAAGACATCAGCCTCACATGTCCTACAGCTCAGGTTCGAATCCCATCAGGGGTCTGCCTCATGGATGAAAGCTAATAAGCTAGAAATGGCCATCTGAGACTCCCTTTCTTTCTTTGCTGGCTTGTAAAGCTTCTTCCTGTTATAAAAAAGGTGTGTTACCTAGCAACAGGCCTGCTAAAGCCCCTAGTCTGGAGCTGCAAGGCAAAGAGAGTAATTCACTCCCTTCTGTATTCAGAAAAAACCCAGGTCTCATTGAAAGAAGCCCGATAGATCCCCTGGTACAATGGAGAGGAAGAACTTGTGGTTTAGTGGCTAAGACATTAGCCTATCATGTCATCCAGGCCCGGTTCGAATCCCAACAAAGGGTCTGCCTCACTGGTGAAAGCTAATAAGCCAGAAATGGACATTCGAGACTCCCTTTCTCTCTTTGCCAGCTTGTAAAACTTCTTGCTGTTATAAAAAAAGTTTGTCGCCTAGCGACAAGCCTGCTAAAGCCCCTAATCTGGGACTGAAAGGCAAAAAAGAAGCAGTTCACTCCCTTCTGCACTCAGAAAAAAAATAGGTGCCTCATAAAAAAATAAAAAGCTTTGTGTTATTTAGCAAGGCATCCCGGGTCCTTAGCAGTGAGACTTTTGAGGGACCGGTTGCTAAAGACCACTCAAGTGGAATTGATGACAGAGGATTTGAGAGAGTTGGAACAATGCTCATTTTTGTCCCCGGAGTTGCATAAACCTCCTTAAGTGCTCACTTATCCCATTTTCTCCCTCCATCTTTACGAGCTGGAGGGGTTGCTGGCAGCTTTTTTTATTTTTTTTCATTATGTGCTTCTAGGCCTGGGAGAATAAGCATCAGTGACTAATCTGGATAAACCTCAAAAGTGTTTGTCCCCTGTATTTTCAGCTTGATTAAATTCAGAGCTGGGGAAAAGTCAGGCAATGGTACCGAAGAAAAGGAAAATTAGCTAGAAAAATATTCTAAGTATTGGGCTGTCTTTAAAATGCACCTGTGAGTCAGTCCAAGAGCCTGTGTTGATGGTCAGCCATTAGAAATAAAGATTCCCATCAGAAATAAAGAGGAAAGCACCAAATAACAGAACGGAATAACAAAGTGGGAAGTCCAACCCCCTGCTCAGACTGAAAATCCTATACCTTTTCAGATAGATGACTGTCCAATCTCTTCTGGATCATGTAAAGTACTAATATCACTCTACAAAGCCTTGTTAAGAGCACACCTAGAGTACGGCATCCAGTTGTGGTCATCACACTATAAAAAAGATGTGGAGATCCCAGAAAGAGTGTAGAGAAGAGCAGCGAAGAGGATGAGGGGACTGGAGGATAGAACAAATGAACAACAAGGAGGATTAGGCATCTGGAGGCTAAAACATTCAAAGAACGGCTGCAAGAACTGGGCATGGCTAGTCTAGTGAGGAGAAGGACCAGAGGGGACAGGATAGCAGTCTTCCAATATTTGAAGGACTGCCATAAAGAAAAGCCAGGGGGGAAGTCAACCTATTTCTCAATGCCCCTGAAGGCCAGACAAGGAACAATGGATAGAAACTGATCAAGGAGAGATTCAGCCTAGAAATAAGAAGAAATTTCCTGACAGGGAGAACAATCATCCCGTGGAACAGATGTGCCTTCAGAAGTGGTGGGTGCTTCACCACTGGAGGCTTTCAAGAAGAGATCAGACAGCCCCTTGTCAAAAATGGTAGAGGGTCTGCTGCTTGAGCAGGGGGTTGGACTTGATGACCTCCAAGGTCCCTTCCAACTCTATTATTCTATTCTATTCTATTCTATTCTATTCTATTCTATTCTATTCTATTCTATTCTATTCTATTCTATTCTATTCTATTCTTAAAAACTTCCAGTGTTGGAGCATTCACAACCTCTGAAGGCAAGCTGTTCCACTGATTAATTGTCCTCACTGTCAGGAAATTCCTCCTTAGTTCCTGGTTGCTCCTCTCCCTGATGAGTTATCTGTTATCCTGGAACACAGGAATTGAAGCAATTTAAAATGTGTGAATTTCCCTGGCTTGAGCAAATTTAACCAGGAACCTTCACTACTAATGCTTTCCCTGATAAAGGCAGGCAGGATGAGTTGGGCAGAGGGGAAAAACAAAAACAAACTCAAAACGTTTGAACACAATATAACCTATATAAACTAAAAGAAATACTGCAAGGGAATCAAAATAAAGCAAATAAATAAAGCTGCTGTCATTTATTCAAAAAGCAATTTCTTTACTTTGTCTGGTGCAGAGAAAGATGTCAGCAAGTTTAGATTTCGATAACATCCATTATCTAAAACTGCTGCAGGTGCATTGGATATGAAATGGAAAGTGCACATTTAAGTTTTTAAAGGGTCTGTAAAACATATTCTGGGTGAGAAACATCTTGGATTCACTGATAGTTTGCACTGGAATGTAAATGAGCAGAAATACTGCTTTTATTAATGGCAAGGTTTGTCGATGAAAAAAAAAATCTTGTCTGGGCTTACTAATATATACTAATATAATTACTGATGTATTTTTATCAGTATAAGGTTGGGAAATGGCATGTTTTCTTAGATTTCTTCAGATTTGGTTCGTTTGAGAATTACCGTTTAATGTCCAGAAACTTCAGCACACTGTTGTGTTTCTAAAATAATACAGCTGGATATTCAGCATTGTGGCGTATCCTAGGTGCCTTCCAAACTCATTGAGGCTAAAACTGGTAGAAGCTAGGTGATCTTTTGAAAAGTCTCAAGATATCAAAAATGCCCAGCAAAGACGTTTTATGAAGGAAGGCAAATATACATGTCCCAGGATAATGTTGCAGGATCCAATATGGGCTGTGTCACCAGAGGATTTGTCTTCCAAGCATTTGGATTCATGCTGGAATCCAACTTCTCTCGAACTTCTCTCTAGCAGACTGTGTCTTCTTCTCTGTGTGCTATTTATAGTGTTTGTTGTGGGTGGCTTTTTAGATGTTGATTGAGGTGTATTGATGGCTGGCTTTTAAGTCGCTGGCCGTTGTTTGCTTGCGTTGCCCAGCCCTCACTTTCTAAGAATTTGATAAAAATGTTAAAAGTAAGGGTTCCCCCTGCACAAGCGTGCTAGTTGTGTTCGACTCTAGGGGTGATGCTCAACTCCATTTCTAAGCTGAAGAACAAGTGCTATTCGAAGACGTCCCCATGGTCATGTGGCTGGCATGACTGAACACCTAATAGCAATAGCAATAGCAATAGCAGTTAGGCTTATATACCACTTCACAGTGCTTTATAGCCCTCTCTAAGTGGTTTGACAGGAATCAGCATATTGCCCCCAACAATCTGGGTTCTCATTTGACCGACCTTGGAAGGATGGAAGGCTAAGTCAACCTTGAGCTAGTGGGATTCGAACTGTAGAACTTACTGGCAGCCGACTGTTAACAGAAGTAGAATGCAATACTACACTCTAATCACTGTGCCACTACAGCTCCTAAGACTCATGGAGCACTTTCCCCTTCCCACTGAAGTGGTTTCTATGTTTCTTCTTGCACTTTTACATGCTTTCAAACTGCTAGGTTGGCAGAAGCTGGGGCGAGTCACTGGAGCTCATTCAGTTACATGGTGCTAGGGATTCGAGCTGCCAGGCTGCCGACCTTCCAATCAACAAGATCAGCGTCTTATCCGCTGAGCCACTGCATTCCCTAAGAACTTGATAGGCTGGTTGGAAATCAGCATTCCTGTTAAATGATGTGGGGCCAGGCTTCAATCACTTCCCTGACTGTTTTTGTTCCTGCTTGTCCAACAATCTTGGTAGCTGCACAGTTAACGACTTAAAAGCCAGCTATCAACACACTCCAATCAACATCTAAAAGGTCACACATAACAGGCACTATAAATACCACAAAGAGAACAGCACACACTCAGCTAGAAAGAAATTCCCTGAGGATTGGCTCCAGCATGATGTTCTGGACAGAGGGGCCAGATGGAGCAATGAGCCAGGAAAGGGTTAATAGGCTTCCTTCCTCATTTCAAAACAGAAGTCCCAATTAGCACCACAAGCCTCCAGCCAGAGACAGAAGCAGGAGGCAACTCACGGGAAGGAGGAATGCAGGGGAAGGGAAATACAAATAACAAGGTCCAAGTTACAAAGGTCAATCAGTCAGCAATACACAGTGTTCAATCGGAGGTCAAAATACCAGAATGTAGAAATAGAAGCCAACCAATACCAGGAATGCAGGAACAGAAGCTGAAATTGAAACAGTTGCTGAAGATTGCTTGAATACTAGCCTTTTTAACCTTTCATTGAGGGTGGGGGCCACGTGCCATGCCTCCGGCGATGCCCAATAGATTGGCCCGCTGCCTCCCCCTGTGTTTCTCTACGCAGTCTGCATCTTGTTCGTGCGTTGAGGAAAACCTCAGCAGGTGTGTCAGTAACAGTCTCTGGCTCTATGCCAGCATCTGCTCCCATCTCCTATTTATCTCCCATAGCTGTCCTGCCTTCAAACTCAGCTTCTTCCTCCACTGGAGGAACTGGTAAGACAGCTGTGGGGGAGGGTGACTGGGCTGGGCATGGTTCGGTAAGGGAGGAGGGCCCCTCTCCCAATGACTCATCATCCGAGTCCCCAGCCAGCAACAGAGCCCCTGAAGGTGGCTGAGGCACAACACATGGGTTCAAAAGTTCAGAAGACAAAAGCCTCTGGTCCCCATGACGGACTCAGATTGCATCCTGCAAAGGCATTGGAAGGATCAGAAATATCTTTGCTTCCTTATCTGGCATAATGGGGACAGTCGTGGCAGGCTTTTTCAGTTCTAAGAACTGGAAAGCAAGCATTATTATGCTACATTAAACCAAGTCCACCTTGTCTGGAAGGTTTAGACCCAACAGTTGTTTCTGGAAGTTCACAACCTTTGGAGTAACATTCTCAACTGGGGCTTCGTTCAACAGGGTATCTTCTCAGTTGAATTTCAGTCCCCCAAATTCTCAACCTTCTGGCCAACTTCAGGTTCTTCTGGTGAACCCATGAGCAGCCATAGTGAGTGATCATATTATCGGATTTAATGATTAGATACTGTCTTCTCTCTACATTCTTCAATTCAGAAAGAACCTAGAAAATTGCAGAAAATTTCAAAGCTATTTGTACATGGCTTTCCATTTAACAAGGTTCAAAAATACTGCTGTTAGATATCATAGACCAGTGATGGCTAACTTTTTAGACACCGAGTGCCCGGGCAGGTTACAACGAATGAGCTCGTGACGTCATCGCTTGGTGCCCCTATTCTCTTTCTGAGCATGCGCACAGCCCTGTGACGTCATTGCCTGGTGCCACTACTCCTTTCTGAGCATGCCCAGCTCTAGGGCGATGCTGGGGTGACTTGGCTCGCATGCCAGCAGAGAGGGCTCTGTGTGGCCGCTGCGGCACACATGCCATGGGTTTCGCCACCACTGCCTTAGACTCATGTCTCTTTCTCCAGCCTTTTTTTTCTTTGTGAGTCAATCGGCTTTTTCAGCTTTGTCCCTTCTCTTCAAAACCGTTGTCATTGGGTTTAAACTGGAAGGTTCCCACCATCTTCGGCACATAACAGCCATCCTATTGTGTTAAAGGAAGAACAAAATCTGCTTTAATGCCATTTATATTGAAATGATTAACTGTTATGAATGAAAGCACTATCATAAAACAGTGTTTCAAAATATGGGAATCATAAATTAAGGTCTAAATTGCTCAGCATTGTCTCCTTTTGACTACTAAAGTAGAGGAGGGTTGATCTTTAAAATAAAACATTGTCAGGGGGTAAGTTGAATTACATTTTAGCTTTTGTTTAGCGACATAAACTATTAAAAATATGTTTCTATTTAGTTTACTAAATAAAGATATTGTTAGTAAATTTTCCATCCTCTTCAAAGCCAAGTGAAAAAAATGTATCCACCTGCTATTCGATCTTTTCCTTTATTTTCTCTTCTTCTCTGAAAGGTTGGTACTTATCAGATTGGGAAAAAACCTCCAGCTATTCTGGCAAATAACTTCTTAGCTTCTCCTGTGGGAAAAAAAAAACCTTTATCACTACAATAATGTAGAAGTTTTCCAAAGTGCTAATGTTTGAAAACTGCATGTTATTTCAGACAACAAGAGTCAAGTCATTTAAGATAATATTCAACAAGGTAAAATTGGTCTGCGAAGAATATTATTGTCAGCATTTCAGCTTTTAGGATATCGCTAGCACAAACCCAACCTGAATTAATCTTTCCAATGGGAGACAACTAAAGGGTGAAAATTTTGATAAGTTGCTTTAGGTAAGTTTAAATTGAGAAAACAAAGTTAGCTTTTTATGGCAACATTGCAGAATGTGTTCAGATCGTATCGTACAATCTGTAGTAGTTGTTTTATTCAGGATCCTATTGCAGTGGTCGCCAACTTTTTTGACTTCAGGGACCATCACATTCATAATTTGAATTCCCAAGGGCCACCATAGGAAGATATAAAATAAATATAAATATTTATATAAATATATAAATTTGTAATATGTAATAAAGATAAAGATACTTTAAAAGATAAAGCTCCTCCAGGGATGGGTTACAGGAGAAAAGAGAGACATCAGAGGCTACCTGCCCATGGAAAAATGAGTAGGAGAAAGAATCCGGGACAGGGCAAAAGGATGCTGGAGTTGCTCCCAAAGGAGGCCAACTGAAACTCCAAATTGAAGATGGAGGGAAGAGGTAGAAGTGCCCAGAAGAAGCACAGACGGTCTCTTTTGAAACCCCGCCCCCCAAAAGGAATCCTCCCACTCAGACCAGGATTGGGACATGGGGAGAGGAGGGAATGGGAAATGACAGTTGCACACGCCCGGACTCGAGAGGAGCTGCTGTTGTTAAGCGGGTGGGGACAACTAGCAGCTTAAAGGAGAGTGACCACCGCCTCCCCTTCACCTCCCTCGGCCCGCCCAGTCCTTCCCCCCTGCAACCCAGGCAGCCAGAGGCTGGAGAAGGCAGTGTAGTGGTGGTGGTGTGTGTGTGTGTGAGCCGGAGCCTGATCTTGGCTACTGAAGTCCCGGCACAACCCACAGATCTCCCTGTCCCACTCTGGTTCTCCACACAAGTGTCAGGCTTTTCGGGGGACACAGCTATGCTGGGGGCTCTCCCTTGCCTCGCCTCAGGGCGACAAGAAGCCTTGCTCAGAGGCGAGAAAGAGACCAGTCACCCAGTAGTGAGGAAGAGCAAAAAGCTCGCCATACCGAAGGAAACCAAGGAGCAACGTCAGTGTAGTTGCTGCACGGAGTCCGCTCCTTCCCTTTCCCCTGGCTTCCTTTGGGCGAGGGCAAGCAAGAAACAGCAGAAAGTTGAGGCTGTACATCACTGAAGCGCGGTGCCTTCCAAAGTTGTCCCGTCCTCCTCTTTCCTCAGCCAAAGTTGATGTTCAGAGTGAGCTGCTCTCAAGCACTGCGTCCACTGACAACGCAACACCCGGCAGATGCAACCTGGATTCCCAAGCGCCCCTCAGGGCACAAAAAGCTCCCCCTCCTCAGGCTTCAGTCTTATTACAATGTAGTTCTTAACAGAGGCACCAAATCCGATTTTGGTTTGTTTTGATTGGAAGTAGGTAAAGTTTCACCTCACACATGCATGTTGTGGTAGCCAACTCTAGAGGTGGTGCTCATCTCCGTTTCTAAGCCAAAGAGCTAGTGCTGTCTAAAGATGTTCCCATGGTCATGTGGCCAGCGTGACTAGATGCTGAAAGGCGCATGGAGCGCTGTCACCTTCCCACCGAAGCGGTCCCTGTTTTTCTACTTGCATTTTTACCTGCTTTCGAACTGCTAGGTTGACAGAAGCTGGGGGCGGGTAACGGAAGCTCACTCTGTTGTGGGGCATTATGTTTCAATTGACAAACTCAGCATCTTAGCTGCTGAGCCCCCGCACCCCGATTTGAAGTACATTTGCTTTAAATTAGTATAATACACCAGGATTTTTTTATTTGCAAAAATGGTGTTTTCTTGGAAAGGGGTAGCTTTAATATAAACCACAGGAGAATTTTTATTGTTTTTTAAATTAGTCCCCGTATCTTGTCCCCTTTGTGCTACATCTTTTCCCGATTCTTGTTGCGCGCCTACTCTTGTACCATTGTTCTTTTTTGCATGGGATGTAAAATATGAGATAACTTTGGTTGCACACAGGAACAGATTTTACTTTACATTTGACAGCAGTTCTTGTGACACCCAAAACTTTTCCTGAAGTTAAAAATGGAGCTACCTATAGCCATATGATTTCCATTTGGGTTCCCTTTTTTTCCTCAACCAGTAAAAACCTCAGATTTCATCAATTCTTGTAGCTGAAAGCAGCTGTCAGGTATGAAAAATACAGATCACACTTAATTTCCAGTTCAGAAGATCTATCCCTTAAGCCTATACACACAAATCTGGTCAGTACTAAATTGGCACTAGATAAGAGATAACGGAATTCAAGGAGAGCTGGTCTAAACTGCTTGTGGGAACATAACGAGGTATGTGAATAAAGTTACGCTTTTATAAAAGTGCATTATTAAGCCGTAATGTTCTTAATGTTACAAATTAATTAATGAACAAATTAATGAAATAGGACATGATGACTCATTGGCCATTTTCCTGGAACACAGGAACTTATTCCCAAGCAAGGCCACAAGGCAATAAGATAGGGGCATCCGCCAGGATGGAGCCATGAAGCTCCCAAGTAAATATGATAAGACAAACTGCTGCTTGGAAGAAATGGTCACTCCGACCATCTTAGCCTGTAATATGACTCAAGAAATGACTGAAATGAACAAGGGGAGTGGGATGGCCTTTGAGGCATGTTTGTATTGTGAAGAGGGCATCAATTGTATTGCTGGATATTGATCTTTGCACTCTGAGATCTCAATCCATTTGGGAAGGGACTTAGAGGCCAGCCTTTGCAAACATTTTTTTTAAAAAATAGCCCTTTGCATTGTAAATCAGACTCGTCTCTGTGTTGTGAGGATAAAATTTAGTTGGGTATTGCATCTCACACAATTCTAGATTGAGTCCTTTCTTGACTCTGCCCTGTCCCAGTCTCTGCCTGCTCTTTTTCTACATCAAACAAACAGTTGCCTGTATTATGGTGACTGAGCATCGCTCATCTCTTCCATGTATAGGCAGATCCTACAGATGGATGACTATCTAATCTCTGTGCATGTATATCGGCTCTATTTCTGGCACTATCTGATTCTTTAATAATAGCAGACCTCACCCGGAAAATGTTCCTCACCAAGGAAGAAGTAAGGGCGTTATATAAGATCTATCTCTGGATAAATCCTTTCAACCCCTTTAATCTGAGTGGGTGGCACACTGGATTTTTCAGTTCATCCATGTCCCTACAGGCCATTTACATAGGATCCTGAAAATAGGAGAACCGAGAATGCGATATATCGTACCGGGCAAGAACTACTCTTATTAAGTTGCGACCTGAGACCAAGCAAGAAGGAAAACAAGGAAAATTGAATCACTTCTTTGTGGCAAATGTCAAGCACCCTTGAGGGAACGTCTCTTTCCCCTTTTTCAATTCTATTCATTAAAGGGATAGTCCCTCTTTCTATTATAAATAGGACTATTCCCCCCCCCCCCCGATGACGATATTACACTATGACTGAAAGCAGTTTCTAAAGCTTCGCTAATGTTCATGTGCCAAGTGTGTCTTTTAATCCTGGTTGTCAATAACAACTCTTGCTTTCGTGGAGGTGTGTATTATTTATTTGGAGATTTACCGTTTCCTCTCCTGGAGCTCCATAGAATATCATAGTACAATAAAACAGCAAAAGAAAAAAAAATGCTTAGGAAATACCCCCCTCCTGTTTTGTTTTTTTTTACATTAACCATCAACTGGCTGACAATCTGCTTCTATTAAAAGAAACATGCAGAGATCGTTTTTTGGAGAACCTGAACAAGGATGATACAGATATAAAATAATTAACCAGAATACCTTTGTATTAAGAGTGTGACTTCAGAGTCCAAAGATCTTTTAAACAGTCCAGTGTAGTAAGAAATTAGCCTCATCCTGAAAGCCATTTTGTCACATCTGGACATCCTAATTAATTAAACATTTTTTTAAGGGAATCATCTTTAAGTCAGGCCTGGCTCTTGCTGATTATGTGTGTTTAAATTTTTTGGCAACAAAAGTGGTTTGCCCATTGTCTTTTGGGATATTTTGTTAGAAGTTGGGATTTCCAAGGGGTTTTCCAACAGGACCTTGAATAGGTCTACTTAGTTTTTGCCACAATCAGCAAGGGGCAAGCTTGTGCTACCAACGCTTGGCATTTCAGAACAAGCATTAATACATCAGGAAGCACTCCCATGATTAAAGGACACATGATCGCAGTTGAATATGGGACTTAAATCACACAACGTATCACCAAATCTGACCCTTATTTTATCTCTTTAAAGATCAAGCAAGGTTGGCTAGCTGCTGAAATGTTAACGTGGTCTTTGATGTAATCCTGGTGCTTTTTATAAGTTCTGGCCATTATCTTAAAAACAACTGTAACCAACATGTCAGAATTTGCCATTTTTGCATACAGGTAGTTCTTGACTTTAGTGATTGTCCGAAGTTACAATGGTGCTGAAAAAATGACTTATGACTGTTTTTCACCCAACCATTGCAACATTCCCTTGGTCACGTGATCAAAATTTTAATGCTTGGAAACGGACATGTATTTCTGACTTTTGCCGGTTCCCAGTATCATGTGATCACCTTTTGCGACCTAAACAAAGTCAATCAGGAAGTCAGATTCACTTAACTTCTGCCTTATTAACTTATCAACTGCAGTGATTCGCTTAACAATGGTGGCAAGAAATGTTGTAAAATGATGCAAATCTCACACACAACTGTCTTGCTTAACAACATAAATTTTGGGCTGAATTGTGATCATAAATCAAGGTCTACCTGTATAGGAATTGCCTTTTCACATGTAGGAATGGTTGAGCTGCCATGTTTTGCTAATTCTTAAACTATGAGGTAAAAACCGACAGTGACTAAATCCAGGTTTATTGCAAGTTGCTAAATATAGTTTCTAGAATCCCACCAGTAAAATGCCTCTGAGGGTTTAGCAGGATTTAGCTAAATTCAGACAGATATTTCTTAACTTACCCATTGCTTAGTGATATTTTGAAGTTACAGTAGATGCCCTGGAAAGGTGCCCTGTTTTCCCAAAAATAAGACCTAAGCATGTTTTTTTTCAGAGTGCTTGTAATAGAAGCCCTACCCCCAAAATAATTCCCAGTTAAGATACTCAGACACATTTAGTACTGCATTTTCCTGAAAATAAGACCTAACCGGAAAATAAGCCATAATGTGTCTTTTGGAGCAAAAATTAATATAAGACCCTGTCCTATTTTTGGGGAAACACTACTTATAAGCAAATTCTGAAATTCCTACAGCCCCTCCCTATAGTCATGTGACAACATTTAAGGCTCTCAGCAACCTACCTTCAATTTACATTTGCAATCATGTGAGCCAAATTTATGATAATTTTGCCAAAATCAGCACTTACTTCCAGTTTTCAAGAAAAGCACCCCATAGCAAAAAAGAGGGTTCACTTAACAACCACAGATTAACTCAACACCTGTGGTGACAAGTGCAGAAATTTTTTTTTAAATCAGTCACACTGATGACTTGCTTTACAAACCATGATGACTAATAGGCAGTCTCCAATATGGTTGTTAATTGAGGATTTGACGTATTGTGCAGGATTTGATAGTCAAAAGGAAAATCTTGCAGTGAGTTTTCTAAGGCCTTATCACTTTTCCTGGGCCTGTATCCTTTGTTGCTAGTGGCAACTGCATCTTGAGATGGGGGGGCAGGCTAATAAAAAAGCAAAGAGTTTGTGTCATGGGAAGAAACCTCAAATACCTTCCTCGTGTTTGCAACAAGCACCATCTTGCAATGAGTCTTCTGGAAGTGAATTTCTATGCCCCATCTTTGTAGTGTCCCAAAGCAAAGCGGTTGGTGTTCTCTGAGTGCATTTGGTTATGGAGAAGTTTCTCTCTGTGTTACTGCTTGCCTCAAAGCAATTGGTATCGTAGGGATTATTATTACTTTCATGTCGTGTGGCGCTTCATCATGTCAGCCCTCCCAACAGGGAGTTATCACCAATGGTGTGACAACATGATTTATCACTAGTGTCCACAAAGAACAGAAGCAGCGGCAGAAGGAATGGCTGTGCATACAAGAGCATAGAAGGAACGGAAGGACGGAGATGGAAATTTGGAAAGTAAAGCTGTACCAGACCTTTAAAATCTGAGGATTTAGGCTGAGACATGAGAGACAAATCCTTTTCATGCAACATTTTAGCCAGTGTTGACTAAACTAGTTTTCTGGGCTCGTGCACCAGTGTGAGCCATCAACTAAAGCATGGGATTGTTCGGCTTCACATCACTGTGAGCAAAACCAGATGGGTGCATTAGATGCTATTTTTTCTTGAGGCAGTGGAAAAGTATGCTGGGATCAACCGTCCTCATTGCTGATCTCTGTTCTGCTTCGTTGTCAGGGCTGTGACTTGTACCATTCTTAATGTGAGACAAGTTAAAGAAAGCTGCTTTCCTTAAAATTTCTGAGTTTCCCTGGCTTTGTTTATCTCCTAAAAGAATGGCAGGAAAATAGTCACCAATTGCTCTCCTTAAAAACTTCTCCAGTTTGGGGAAAGTGTAAAGCAGGAAGTGATAGACAAGCATACATGGGTGCTTGGATCTATGTAAAAGCAAAAATATTACTGAACAGGGTTCTAGTTTACTTCTAAACAAGAGCTAAAACCACATCCCCAAACCAACATTGGTAACAATGTAAAGGGATGCCTTAGGGCGGTGATGACAAACCTTTTGGAGACCGTGTGCCTGAGCGAGTCATGGTTGAATGAGTTGCAACTAATGATGTCATTGCCTGGTGCCACTTCCTTTTCGAACATGCGTATAGCCCCTATGTGACTCTGGAATGATGATGGGGTGACTTGGCTTGAATGCTGACAGAGAAGGCTCTGTGTGCCCTCCGTGGCAGACATGGCATAAGTTCACCAACGGTGCCTTAGGGTGAAGTGAGAGGGAGCACCTGCTGATCAATGAGCACCATCCTTGACCACTTGTGCAAAGAAGAGACACTTCGGACCTCACTGCATCCAGAAGTGGACAACATGTTCACGGAGAACATACAATTGTGATTGACCTCTGTATAATAACAGCAACCATTACTCTGCCACCTAATGCTACCGAAGTTGAAATGGGATAGGCAAAATGGTACTGCCCCTCTGCAATATTCTAGATATATATAAAAAAACAGGTAAAATGTGGTCATGAAAAATCCATTGCCAACAATGGATCACTTCCCATTTCAATGTAGGTGGCAAGCACCCATGAAGAAGGCCCATAGCAAAGATGGCAAGATCAATGCAGGCATAAAAAAATGTTTGGTTGGATTGGGATGCTGCATTGGATAATGCAAGATGGCGCTTGTTGACCTGAAAAGCAGACTCTGCACTCACAGGAAAAAAATATGATGATGAAGAAGAGCGTGATGATGAAGGTGGAGGTGAAGAAGATGGTGATGATGATGATGATTCGTTGCCAACAGAAGTAGCAGAAGAACTGGTGACAAAACCAACATGGCTTTCCAGTTGAAACTCCCTTGTATACAGCAAGTATGCAGAGACGACTAGTGTTCTCTCAAAAGAGCACTAATCACATGCATACCAAATCAAAAGAGAGTTAAACATCTTTCTAAGGAAATTGTGTTAAGATCTGGTAAATGTTTTAGAAAGCTGCAGATCAGGCATTAAGCCTGTGGATGCATCATTGGAAGCTGCTTCTGGAGATGACACAAAAGCAACATCATGAGGCAGGAAAAATTAATCATAGGGCATTTTTGTGGCACTGTTTTAGGTGAGTGGAAGATGAACCCTTAAGCTACAACAGAGTGTGTATTAGCTCAGGGTTTCTTATGCGAATTAGTATGATCAAGGAGTGAAAGTCTCTTAACACCCCCAGCCTCACGCAGTTTCAACTAACTTGATGGTTCCCTAGGCCTGCATAGGTTAATGGGTGCAAGCACCCATTTCCAGGAAATTGTAGCCAACGGGAGTTGTAATCTACAGTTCTGGAAGGTAGCTAGATTGGGAAGGCTATTGTTGTTGTTGTTATTTATTATTATTATTATTATTATTATTATTATTATTATTATTATTATTATTATTATTATTATTATTATTATTAT
>JANHFO010001768.1:464285-475504 GCA_032468095.1 Pareas carinatus
CCAAATAGAACAGTGGTATATCCCTTCTGTATAGCTGTTAAGAAACTACATGGCTATGTGCATTAAATCACAAAGAGCTAAGTTGATTTTGAAACAAAGCGTAACTTGTAATATATGCTTTGTACTTTTTTTTAAAAAAAGCAAATTCTCTTTTTTCAAATTGAGTAAGAACAAGCAAGTAAAAAGGTAGAATTTCTGTGCCTGGCAGTAAGTCAGGTGCATTAAGCCATGGAATCTAAATGCTGTAATTTCATCAATAAGCTGATTTAGATATTGAATTTTCTGAGCAACTGAAATAAAATTTATTTTTAAATAAATGTGGCTTTACATTATTAATAATTATTGCTATATTTCTACAATTTATACATGTCTTCATTTCTAGTGACTCTGATCAGCATAAAAGCAATAATATCAGAAGATTAAAAATAAAAATCATTAATGCATACAGATCCCAACCTGTCTGATGTATCATTATTTAAGGTTAGCATCAGCTCACTTGTCCCTAGATGCCTTTCTGAAGAGCAATATTTTTTAATGATTATGTTAACATCCAGTAAAGAGACTGGTTTGGATGTCTTTGAATTAGATGTTACAACAAAAAGTGGCCATCACAGAGAGTACTTGAGTATCCATAGCTAAAGCTACGAGCTTCCTTTGTCCTACTTCTTCATCTTACTGAATAGATTCAACTTGAGAAGTTTGGCATGACATATACATGACCTTAATCAGATAAGACTTTAAGATGGTAATCAAAGCTTGTATCCCACTTGAAAGCAAAAGATGCCACCAATGCAGCTCCTGTAGTGATTGTGTCACATGGACAAACCTTGGGGAATTCACAACCACTTGGTCCACTGCACATTGCATCAGCTAAAGCTTCTGGATAGTCTTCAAGAACAGTCCCGTGTAGAGTATGTTACAGTAATCCAACCAAGGGCGTGAGTATCAACCATGCTAAGTAGATCAGACCAGGAACTCAGCTTCACAGGAAAATCAAAATTATTTTTTAAGATTGACTACAATAACAGTCTGATTGCACTGTACCTCCTCAATAAAGTTCAGTAAATTAGGGAGATATCAGCTGAAGTCACTTCTGAATGTTATGTCATATTTTTGAACTTAAGTTTCAGCCTAGTGAACAGTTCCCACATATCTCTATCAAGTCTTCTTTGCTTTCTATAATGAGCAATTGAATAAAATCTGGTCCAGGAAAGGTCACAGCATATAAATTATAACTGTGCAAGGATTATCATGGTCATGACCTCCATCACTTAATCAAGAGGTGGACCACCATTGGGAAAATGAGCTCTGTCTGGAGAAGTGGTATATCATCCAGTATTATTTATTTATTGGATTTGTATCAAAGGTACACCCTGTTTAGACTCAAATAGATTTCAACTCCACAGTCACTCTTTCTTGGTAAGATTCAAATTTAAGCCTGCTTTTTTCAATTCAACATAACCATTTCCAGACTCCTGATCAGAACGTCCACCAGTTCTCCTGCTCAGGATGAAGAAACTGGTTGTTACCAGCGAATTTATGATACTTCCCCTAAGCCAGCAGCTGCTCCCAGCAATCGCATGTAGATAATAAATAGAAGTGGGAAAAGGAACAGGCCACATTCCTTAGGAAGATGGCTGAAGATTTGACCTTTCTCTACCATCATTCCTAAAGAACAATGCCTCTATAACTAAACCAGGAAGATACCATGGGTAATGCTATTGAAGACCAACAAGAAATTCAAAGCCCAACCAGGATAATTTTCCATTATGCTCCCACAAAAAGTCATCAACAAGAAGAACCCATGAGGTTTTGGTTCACACTTAGGCCTTCAGTCTTATGGAATGAATATGCATGAGATCTTATTTGCTGTTAAAAATGTCTCATCAGCAAATAGAAATGTGCAGTGTCGGTTTTCCTTGTCCTAAACATTCTCTTCTTCCTCCACATATTCTTTCTTTTTGGAAAAAAACATATGATGACTTCATTGTGTAAATTCACTGTCAGCATTTGTTGACCACACACACAAGCTCACAAATCTGTCTGTCTGTCTCTGTCTCTCTCCAGTTTTCACATGGCAAAGAATTAACTCATTATTAGGATTACAGTACAGATGAATTTTCCTTTAGCAGATGTCTATGTGAATATCGCATTTAAAATCATAATTTGTCCTTAATTTTAAGATGTGTGGTAGAAAAATAAATTCATTACAGTTTTTGAAGAACAAACATTGTAAGGTCACCAAAGAAGAGAAGCATGCTTTTCTCCCCAGCACACACATACATTTCATGAATAAACAGTAGCTAAATCACAGTTCTGTTCTTAAAAGATCACTGAAAGCATTTTAGAAAGATTACAATGGTAAGGCAAAGGTATACTGTTCAGAGACCCCCTTTTCAATGTAGGCTACATTTACAAATGCAAGGCTACATTTTTCAGTACTTTTTTTTTAGTGACTAGGCCATTTGCCACCAAAGAAGATGGTTGTTTGTACAAATGTTCCTACCTGCTTGCACATTTAGTGCCTGAGAATGCAATCTATCAGCATTCATAATGAAATTATCTAGTCTGGGAGGTTTCACAGAGGAAAGGAAGGTTGCCAGGTCAGCAGGCGAGTCTCTCACATAAGGGTAACCTCACACTTATGAGGCTTGTCACTTAATCAATGCAAAAGTGTAAATAATTCCATTGTCCTATCCAAGAAAGATTTTTTTTATTGCAATGATTATTAATTCTATTTGGGAAAGTGAAAAAAATAGTGCTGGGCTGTACCCTGGCTGCCTTCCATTACTATAGATGGCAGGATTTGCAAGGTTAAGTAAGTACTCTGCTGTCTTGTCCACAAGCAGTTTCCTCCAAGGTTACATGAGGTTTTACAGGTTCCTCTTTGTGAACTGCAGACCCCTTGGGAGACATATTTGAAGAAGAAGCTTTTCCCCAGTCAAGAGAAATAGTTTTTCCATAGGGCTCTGCCTTGATCAGATGCCATTTGAAATGCCACCTCAGCTCCACGCCCCTCGTTTTAAGACAAAGTCAGGAGGATTAGGAACAAATGGGGAAAAAAGAATTATGAGGATCTACATGGATGTAGAGAGAAGCCAAGATGGTGGCCTTAACTGGATGATGTGAATCCTGCTTCTTTTTGAGGAAACTAAGCCCTAGACATGAACATGTCTGAGTTTGGGGGGAAAGTCAAGGTTTCTGATTGCAATCACAATCAAAACTGTAGAGGGATGAGGGAAACAGCTTTGAGAAGGAAGAGATGCTGTCAAAACATTGTCTCATAAAAGAGAACTGAATCTGAGGTAGGAGTGTAACCTTAGCAAACATTTCATCTTCATTATCCACATGAAGATTTGCAGGATTCTGTTAATATAGCTTTACAATCAAAGTAGCACTGACCTGTAATGGTGGAGATTTATAAGAAGAGATTGGATAACCAGCTGAAATGGTGTAAGTGTCTATGAAATAGTCTAAGGCTTCCTGCCTGAGCAGGAGGTCAGACTAGGAGACTTCCAATATCCCTTCCAACTCTGTAATTCTGTTATTCTATGTTGCATGTGATGCCTAGTCTGATCAAGGATGAAAGGCTCACATCAATCTTACAAGTGCTTCCCACGCATTCCTTTATCTAAGCTGACACCTTGACTTTTTTTGACCAACCTGCAAATTTTTCTGCAGTCTGGCTTGGTTTGAGAAAAATAGTTTCCTGATTGAACAGGGTGAGTCTCTTTCTTTGCTTTCATTGTGAAGGAAGAAACAAAGGGAATGTGTCATATGCTAAATTGTTGCTTGACTCTCCACTATGTCAAAAATCCTTAGTGGTAAAAGCCTTGTAACTCTAAGGTTATTTCCAGTAAAACAGACAGAAAAGAGACAGATGTGTCTGCTGTTGTCACTGCTATTTTTTAGACTTCATTAAACTATTAGCAAATGCTGGATGTCAGTGGAACCTCAGCCTAATAACCCTGCTAATCCATCAGAGGTTTGAAGACTGCAAGCCACAAATTTGTCACCTCCTTGAAATAAAAACATGAAAGTAAGTTTAAACATGTACGTTTTTAAAAATAACTGTTAGAATAACATGAGGGAAACAGAATTGCTGAACACATTATATCCAGGAAGGCCTAAGTGGATTTCAGTTTTTATTTTGATTGTGATTCATTAAAAAGTGGGCATTAAAAAGAATTATTACTGTGCTGAATTATCATTTAGATCAAGATAAAGGAACCCATTGAATGCAGGGATGAATGGAATGGGTGGATAGATAGATAATGCATATGTAGTCCTCATTTAACAACCACAACTGAGCCCAGGATTTACATCATAGGCTATTGTAGTTATTAAATGTGAGCTGATTGACTATAGAGACAATGGTGATAACAGCAATTATAACTTTGAGGACAGGTCATGGGTAACTTTTGGGTGGTTCATTGTAACTTTGAAAGGTTGTGAAGCAATTGGTCATTAAATTAGGATTACCTATTGATGCAGATGTTTATCTATATCATCTATCTATTTACAGGTAAAAGTAAAGATTTTTCCTCTTGAGTCATGTTCATAAAAAGTTTAGCACATGAAAATGATTTTTCTCTGAGCATATCTCTTAACTTTTTGATTCCACTTAAAATATATATCCAGGATTTATCAGGGCTCTTGATTTTCTTGACATAAAGATGCTGTGAGATAGGCAAAATAAATAATAAACTAATGCCTGGATGTTCACTTCCAAACACATAAAGATGTATGGTGCTTGTAGAGTACTGACAGCCAATTAGTACCTGATCTTCATGGCCCATATTGAACATAGAGATCAGGTCTGCTTCTGTTTTTAAATAGGAAAACAGAAATAATTACCCACATTTGAGTATTTTCGCCATAGCTTGCCTAAGACATGTGAGCAGCTAGGGACTCATATCATGACTGTATCCCCTTACATCTGGATGCGTCTTGCGTATCCACTTAAACCCCTAAACCCAGAAATGTCAGGAAGAAGTGAGGTTTAAAAAAATCAAAATGGCTACCATAACCATATTGTGATACATATGTAAATAAAAGCGATGATTGTGTGGTTATGTCCTCCATCTTGACTTCTTTGAACTCCCCATACTTATGAACACTCCTGCCAGAAACTTGACAGATAGACTAAAATGAAGCTGCAAAGCAGCATTTTATTCCCAAGAGAACCTCTTAAGTGCAAATGTTTCCTGCTGTGATAGCTTTAGAGATTTTTTTAAAGTCATCTTTTCAACTTAATAAGACAATTATTGCTGTGCTAGATTTTCCCCCCTCTAGCCCTTAAGGAGCTATGAGGAGAGGACTTCTCCCTCAGCAGATGCCTTGTCAACAGTTGCTTCATTTCTAAGATAAGTGAGGGAAAAAAAAGACAACAGAATTTCATTAGAATCATGTGATAATTAGATAGTTCCTTTTAGTTAGAATCTATCCTTGAAAACAAGCTGCAAATATCTACCAGGTCTTATTGGGGTTCTCCATGCAAGTCAGCACTCTGAAAAGCACATCTTTGCAGTTATAGACAGACCGGTTTGCCTCATCTAACCCTCCCCCTCACAAAATCATTTAGATGAGTTAAAAACAGTCCATTTGTGCACATATTTTAAGTCCCTGGTCAAGAGGCTGGAATTCAAGGGTGGGGAGAGGTTTAGTCTGAAAGAAACTCTTTGGAACCATGGGACTCTACCATGACAGTTTGCTATGAAAATAGGACCCAGTCTCCTTCTCAGTTGTGGAAGTTAGAATGAAGGCATTCTTCATCACGTTCCTTTAGGCCAGTGTTTCTCAACCTTTCAACTTTAAGATGTGTGGATTTTAACTTTCAGAATTCCACAGCCAGCCAAGCTACAGGTAGTTGAAGACACTTCTAGTTTCCATCCAGACAGTTATAGGGCATAATAGTCTACATGGTGTTGTTACCTTAACTGGAAATAAACTTTCCAGCCCTACTTGCAGATGTCAATAGCGCAAATACTTCTGTAAGTAAACAAGTTTTTACAGATCTTCTCCAGTCTCATCTCTGTAAAGACAAGAGGCTTGATGATGTTTCTCTCTTTGTTCCTGATCTTCTTACTTCGAGCAGGATTTCAGGATGTGATTTTTTTCCCTGCTTGGACTGCCCCTTGGCAAAGTCAACAGGCACACCAGAATCCAATAATCTGAACTTTAAGTCATAAAAGTTAACAAAATAATTTCAGAAACATCCATGCAACTGACTCAAGCCATATTTATATTAAAAAATGAGATTCAGATTTCTTACGTCTCTTCTATGCATTGTATTTTTCAATGAACTGGAATCCATTTCTTTTGGATTCTACCTGTCTCCTTTTCTGACAATAGCTAAAAATTGACATCCATTTTTTCCCCCACACCCTTTCAGATTTTTTATACTAACCTTCAACCAAGCAGATTAATCTGTGCTTCATTTCCCAGTTGAAAAAGGACGTTTCTCTGCATTAATTATGTCAAGCAGTTTAGTATTTCATCACAGCTAAGAAATGAACCACATTCTATCTTGCTTTTTCTAAGATCTCAGTGGGAATGCCCAGATTTCTACATATATATCACACATCAAGGGTTGGTTTTTTTTTTAGTATTTAATGCTCTAAAGCAATCACTCAACATAATAATTTGACTACAATATCAAGCCTGTATTAGCAAGTATGTCTTTAGTTCCTTATGAATCTGCACTCATCCATTGAAGATTAGGATAAAGCTGTAATCATTCAGTGACACTGATATATTCTAAATGACATAGCAAGTTCAAACGTAGCAACCAGGTTGTTAGTACAGGATGACGAGACAAAATCAGATGTTAAATATTTTCTGCGATGTCTTGGATATATAAATATACACAAACACACACACCCAAACTGTGTCAGCTGTTTGTGAATATCACATTCATTTCAATCATATACTTTTTAAAGGCAATGATGAGTAATTCATAATAAGAGATCCAAGGCTCTTATAATAAAACTTTAAAGTCTTCTTTTTTTCCAGCCTGAAATAAAACTGCCAAATACAGACACATTTACAAATCAGTAAAGAGTTAAATGAACACAAAAATTCACATCACTCAGAAGCACAGAACATGCCTGCAGTGGTTTCAAAATCTACACAACTATCCAAAATACTGTTCTGAGCTCCTTGCACAGAGGAAGGCAAAAAACTCAGGATGACAGACCTCCACAATTGAAGCCCCACTTTTGCCTTGTATATAAAAAAGGGAGTATATTGATTTTCAGACAATATCTGAAAATATTTTAGCAGTTATATTGAGCAGTCTTCATTGTCTTTTCTAAGCTAACACTACTCTTTGCCTTTTATTTTTGCAAAATAAGTTGCTTTTCTTCAGACCTATGATAATGAATTTGCCTTGTTTTTAACAGAGTCAAGGGCTACAATATCTTAGTGTTAATGCACTGATAAATATAGAACTGGAGAAGCTTGAAAGATTATATCGTTTTTGTTATTTAAGATCATAGTGGAGTCACGTGGCACAAGCCACAAATTGTGGGCGATATGAGCAATCACAAGGGTAGATTCAGTTATTTTTTAAAAGTCTGTAAAGGTTGCAGATTTTGAAATGTTTTAATTGCTCAGTTATGTAAAGCTTAATGTACAATGAACATTAAGCAAAAAGAAGAAAAGGGAGTATGGATGGTCTTGACTTTAATTTTTTTAAAAGGAAAGGGGTAATTAATGCAATATTGTTATGCTGCAAAGCTTTAGCAGTTACTCAAGGTCAAAGCCAAAAATAAAAGGTTAAAAAAAGTATATAAAAAAACTCCTAGCTCTAAGGTTTTATAGACTTTCCCAATTCATCTTGGTTGTAACACTGCTAGACTGAAATTCACCCAGTTTCCTTTTATAGATTATATATGGCTGCATGATGCTATTAGCACAAGATTTGACCTTTATTCATTTTTTGACTTACATTTTTAGAGCAAGTCTCCACATTTGGCAGATTTTCTGTCTGCGGTGGACTTATTCTGAAAGAATTCAGTTAGAGTGGGCTCCAGTTTTAAATAGATAAACCAAAGAAGAGGAAAATTGATGATCAGTCATTGACTATGAAAGGACAGCATGGTGTTAGTTTTCAGCATGTAATTCAGACCAAGTAAATTTACATTAAGATCCAGTTAACTACACAGCTCATCTTGAGTCAGTCAAGATAGCTGAGACACTTCTGCCCTTCAGAGTTGTTGTACCAATAAAAGAAAAAGAAACTTTGAGATGGAGGAATGGACTAAAAATCAGTAAACAAGTAAGTTTTAGTTATTGCTGCACAATGAGGCAAAATAAAAGTGTCTGAATTTGCTACTTGCAAAGGAAACCATCTTTGTGCATAGCCAACATAAGGAGACAATGGCTTATACATATTGTCATGTCTATAAAACTTGCTGAACCTGTGATTGGTTGTATTCTAAAGCAGGAACTTAGACATATGATGCAATGCAGAAACAAGCCATATTCTTATGTGTAAACCAAGCCCATGTGCAACTCTCCTAGGGCCTATCAGCTATTACTGCATTTCCCCCAAAATAAGCCCTACCCTGAAAATTGGCCCTGATTTTTCAGGATGCCTGTAATATAAGTCCTACCCCCAGAATAAGCCCTGGTTAAGACCATCAGCCAGACGGATAAAATCTGCAGAAAGTGTGCCTATTGGACAGTGAGGGGCACACACAACAGAGCCCTATAAAAGGTCATCATTGTGGGCAGAGGGCATAACATCACTGTATTTGAATAAATGTAGATTTTTGTACATGAAAAAAATAAGACATTTGCTGAAAAAAAGTCCTAAAGCATCTTTTAGAGTAAAAATGAATATAAGACCTGGTCTTATTTTCAGGAAAACATGGTAGGTACGACTGCTAGCCTGCTACTAGACAAGGATTGAGACCTACCTCTTAAATCTGTTCTTAAAGAAATGTAATATTCTCTCTCTCTCTCTCTCTCTCTCTCTCTCTCTCTCTCTCTCTCTCTCTCTCTCACACACACACACACATATCAAAATATATTAGATTTCTTTAGGCATTGACTGTCTCATCAAATAAATCTAGAATTGATTACTCAAGAGTTATGATTACTGTTGTGAATGTTTGGTAAGTTATTTCAATTTATTTTAGAATCCTGAAATGGGTTTCAGCAACTTTTCATTTGACTTTCCTATGATTTCTGTTATTTTTGCAAAGCATCCAGCTGCTCCTAAATAACTACCCAATCAATTATCTTGAGCTGCATGATTTCCTTTTGTTTCTCTCATATCATATCTGTACATCAACCTTAACTTTCCCCCCCTCACCAATTGAACATCTGTCCTTTTACCATTACTTTGTCTGACAAGAATCAAGTTACCTTCTTTTCAATCTCCCACCCAACCAAATAAGTTTCGTTAGATTAAGAGAGAGCTATTGGTGCTAAAATGGTGACCTTGAGTCTTAAATTTAAGTTATTCCTATCTATTCTGACACATAGTCCCACTTTTCTTTGACATGATTCTCTGGTCATTTGCTAAACCAGTGTTTCTCACTTTGACAACTTAAAGATGTGTGAACTTCAACTCTCAGAATTCCCTAACCAGCATGACTGGCTAGGGAATTCTGGGAGTTAAAGTCCACACTTCTTAAAGTTGTCAAGGCTGACAAACGCTGCTAGCTAAGCCATTATTTGCTTAGTGACTCTGGTTTGTAAACCATGTTGTTGTTCAGTATATTGTGGCAACCTTGCTAGTTTAGTCAAGCACAACAGCCTTTCAAAATTCTTCTCAAGTTCCTGACCTTGGAGAATGGGATCAAAGTGCAGGTTATGAAGGATGCAGCATGTGGGCTTTTCTTATTATTGGTGAGAGTGGAGCCAGAATAAGAAGATGGTTGGGTGCTGCAATGGAACATGGGGAAAACCTTGGGGGCATGGGAGAAGAAATGCTGTGAAGGGAGCAGTCATATAAGATACTTGCAAGACTGAAGCCTTATTGAGTAAACCAGGTAGGAATCACAGATGAGCAGATTATATTTTAATGTAAGGCTACATGGACGGAACCTTGCAAGTCTGAAATTACACATCTCCCACCACCATCTCTTTTACAGTCCAAGAAATGAGAAAGGTGTCTCTTCTGAACCTCTTGTCCTGCCCACTATCCAGCTTTGAGCTATGTTGTTCCTGATTTGACTGTCCTTTTGACAGCATCTCTTCACCCGTTCTCCCAAGGAATGGAATTTCCCACATTCCATTACAGGTGGTGAGGTGATTGGATGGAAGATGACTTGGAGGACGGGAATCAAGAGTATGCTGGGGTACCTAATTGTAAATTTTAAGCCTTGATGGAGGAAGTGATATTGCCAAAGTGTTGTCCCACAGCTGGATGCTGTCCAGGTCTAAATGGGAAGGAACAGATTGAGGCTCGGTTCCAGCAAGATGAAATAGTTTTGACTTGATAACCTAACAATCCCAATGACCGTCTATTAATAACTCTGAAAATCGGTGGTGCTTCCTCAGATGGAGTTGATTCACAATTCAAGGTGGGGGGGCTTCTTGGATGTGCAGCTCCTGCTTCAGAAGTAAGAAACAGCTGTGGCCAAGGGAGGGGGGATTCACACTTCTCTAACTTGATCCTTCCTGTAAAAGGGGGCATATATTCATGTCACTCAAAGGGATAAATTAGATCCCTGTTGATTGGACTAATGCAACACATTCCACATTGAACTGCTCTTGAAGAGCATTGAGAAGCTAAAGTTGGTCTAGAGCTCAGTGGCCTGAATAGTGATATGTATGCACCTCAAGGCTTCCACCTGACACTTCTACTACTTGGAGGACAGGTGGGTGGGCTGTCATATAATCTTATGTATTCCAGATGCCATAGACGAGTTGCAATTCTGTAGCCTGCATGGCTTCATAAGTAGGAGATGCTGCTTTCCATAAGGTCAGTTATGGTATTCTGGGTCACATTGTGCCATTCCCTTGCAACAGTTATTAAAGATGGACCTTTGATATTTTTGATTGTCCTCATTGTTTCATCTTATTTATATAATTTAATGGACTCAGGGTGGTTCACAGCCAACAATAAAACAATGCAATACAAAAATCTATGAAATTAAAACACAATTAAAAACAAATATTATATAGTGGCAATATTAAAATGACAAATTCTTAAAACCAATTTAAAATCCAATTCATTAAAACGGGAATGGAGGAGGGGGGCA